>JANHGL010019819.1:0-16950 GCA_024611195.1 Ceyx melanurus
GAGTCCAACGCAGGGCCACCAAGATGATTAGGGGAGTGGAGCATCTCCCTTATGAGGAGAGGCTGAGAGAGCTGGGGATCTTTAGCCTGGAGGAGACTGAGGGGGGACCTCATCAATGTCCATAAATATGTTAAAGGTGAGTGTAGGGAGGATGGAGCCAAACTCTTCTCAATATCATCCAATGACAGGACAAGAGGCAATGGGAGGAAGTTGGAGCACAAGAGGTTTAGGGTAAACACAAGGAAAAACTTTTTCCCAGTGAGGGTGACAGAGATCTGTAACAGGCTCCCCAGGAAGGTTATGGGGTCTCCTTTTCTGGAGACATTCAAGACCCACCTGGATGTGTTCCTGGGTGACTTAGTCTAGGGGATCCTGCTCTGGCAGGGGTTTGGACTAGATGTTCTTCTAGGTCCCTTCCAATCCCTAACATTCTGTGATTCTGTAATTCTGTATGAAAGCAATATTTCCCTTTGGTGTGTGTAAAACTTCTGCCTCCTACTTGCATTGACTGAGCCTCATACCCTCATTCCCGATGCTCTTGTCATTGACCAGTGGGAGACTTCCATCAGATCAGCTTCCTGAGGCTACAGGTTGTATAAAATGAAATCATATCTTGTCTGCAGGCTTTGTTTTCCCCCTTCTTATTCAACTGTCACTGAGAAAATGATTTTTTTTTCTTTTCCTTTTTAAGCCATTCTATTATCTTTAATATCTATAATCTTTCATTCTATTATCCATATATAGGAACTTAAGAAATTTAGGAGACTCCATTTAGGGAATTCGTGGAATTTATGGAAATAGAGGTCAAGAATGAGAGGGGAATTTAGGAAATTTATGACCACTGTGTTTATACTTTCCAGAAGATTAGTAAGTCAAGCCAGTTTTATAATGTAAAACAAAACTTCATTTTACTATTTTCATTAACAATGCACATTATGTTATTTCTTACTTTTTATCAAAATTGTTTTTCCATTCAAGATGCCTAAGAGCACCATGAAAATATTATACAGACACATCTTGTACTACCTGTTTTTGCTAAGAGATTCATGAGAGTGAAGAATTAGTCAACTGTAAGTAATACTTAAAAATGTAGAATGGGAATTAGTATAAATAAAATCTCTTTATATAAACTGAGCACAACAAAAGAAGACTGAACAAGAAACATGAGTTTAAGAAGGAAAATTACACTTAACCAACAGGCTAAGAACTTCAAATGAAGAGATAAAGTTACAAGTCTCTGGTAGAGAGAAGGAAACAAAACTGTATAACAGACAGGGTTTTTTTTAATTTTTTTTTTTTACAAAATACATGAGTAAGGATGAAAGTGAGACATATGAATGAAACAGGCTGGTAATGGAGCAGGGTATTCCCTCCTGTAGAGGTATTTAATTATTTATTTGGTATATCTCTTAACAGATAACATCAGAAACATTTCTGTTAGCCCATTTTCTCCTGCCTACCCCCACTCTCACTTTCTTTTAATCTCAGGTCTACCACACTGAAAAGGAGTAACTCCATCATGTGATTAATAGGCTTGAGAAATGTTTGGATGAGCCAGCAGGTAACACCTCAACATTCTGAGCCCAGCTAGCTAAAATCAAACCAGGCGTTTCCTGCAGTTGTAGATTTCTTTTGATTAATGGTATTTGATCAAGAACAGGACATAATCACAATGTGTCAACAGCATAAGATAAACTATTTACCCTTTGTGTTATAACTCTGGTTCAGAAAACCCTGAATGAGGGTTTAAAATTACATAGGAAAATCTTAAAGAGATAGTTTAAGTTCTGTTTAACTAACACATGGTTTATAAAATGCCCTGAAATATTCAGAACCACATCTTTGCAGGTTTAAGTTTATTTGAGGGGTAACAGAGACCCTGAGCTGCATGACAAAGGACAAGTGCAAAGCACTGTCATGGGAACGTTTACAAGAATCAGCATTTAGGTGTCCCAGATTCTCTAAGAATTAGTAAAAGGCACATGGTCTATAGAAGAGTTATACACACCCACACAGACATATATACTATTTTTGAAATTTGCTGCATTTTAGAAACAAATAGGACATTGAATGATCTAAAGGGCTTTTTACATTTTTCTTCATACATTATGCCTAAGGGAAGAACTTGTGATAACATGGAAAGGAACTTGTGTCATCACAGCAGGAGCGGTTTTTTAATGGCATTCATTTACATACAAATATGCACACTAGTAGGAACAATTCAGAAATTCAGCAAACAGCTTGTGATTTCAAGAAACTGTTGACAATGTTAACAATTTGCAATGGTAAAATACCTTCTGAGTAATATACATTATTATTTGTTTACATAATTGTCACTCTCAATCATTCCCTACCCACTGTTCCAGTTTCTGCAGTGGTCATTTTCTCATTTTTATTCGCTCATACGCAGTTTGTCATTATTTCATAAGTCACAAGTAAGTTTTTTTTTAAGATTATTATTAGTTGCTGTGAAAATTTAGGACAAATAATGTTAACCCAATAGGTTTATGCAAAAGTAGAAGATATTTAGACTTGGGTGGAAAAATTCTAGAACTTCTTCACAGTCATTGTACACTCAGAAACACATCACCGTTGTGATGGTCAATCCTGCAGTGTGCAGACAGACTCAGATCCAGAAAGAAGTGCTGAGGCAGTTCCTTCTATAAATAATAAAGTTAACACTCATTATTATTGCATGGGATTTAGGCATTTACATAAGTGCTTCACAGTCATCTGTACAAAGTGCCACCTAAAACAGCCATCAGGAAATGCCTAAATCATTCAACAAGAGGTGCTGTCTTATCCCTTGTCTGGAAGCTTGAGTGAAGCATCTTCTAGAGAGCTGTATTCAGAACAAGAAACCATTTTCCACACATAGGTTCTTTAGAAGTGTGTTTTGGTAATGGCAATTCCACACATCTTTTTCTTCTTCTAGGTGACTGTATTGGTGATTTCATCAAAATGACGATATGGCCTATACTGCCTTCTAGGAGGTCAGATACTTGGGGTGCCATTGCTTCCCCAGACAGAGAAGATGCAAAAGCACTTTTTCTGTTTCATAAAACACCCAGTTCCCAAGCAATTAGACTTTATATCCATGTTGGAATCAGGAGCTTGTTAAGCCTCATTGGCAGTGGAAACTTCCATTTGCTACTGGGAAGTAAAATTTTCTCTTTTCTTTATCTCCTTCACAGCTGGCGTAGAAAGGAAGAGGAAATGGCCGGTTGCCTTTTACAGTTCTTGTGGGTACTAGAAAAGCAGAGAACACAAAGGCCAACACGACTTTGTAAGGAATGGGAGCTTACCACTTCTTGCTCCATAATACATTTATTCTTCCTTATGTTGGAAATAAAAGCTGGAGAAAAAAAGCACGTCCCAGCTAAAATGATAAAAGTTAACAGTAAACTGGTATGATCTAAAATACCAACTAGATTCACTAAAAAGAAGGATGGGGGTTTTTTTGCATGATAGTAATGAGCTATGATTATTATTACCTATATTGAAGCTACAGCGGGCAGTAACATTGAAAAGAACTTGTTTGACCGTCTTTAAAGAAGGAACTGATGGACAAAATGATTAGGCAAGGAAATATTGAGTAGATTAACAAGACAGTTTTCAATAGAAATGTAAATGTAATTTTCGTTGTAATAGCCCTAGTGTCTAGACACAGTGCACATGAGTTCAGTACATTTGTTTCTACAAAAAGAAACGTAACTCCAACTTGTCAAATAAACTTTATGATGTGCCATTGATCAAAATGACTACAAAAATATTAGTGAGAGGTAATTAAAGTTTCTTGAATTCTCTGTGTGTTTCAAGGCCTTAAAATATTCTTTTTGACATTAATATTATGTCTTGGCATTCTACACCAGACCTATTTTAATTATCCTGTTTTCTACCATTTCAATGGTAATAGTTGTAGAGGTTTTATGGGCTTTTATCGTGATACATTTATGCTGTAGTGGGATAGGACATCTCAGTTCTAAAAGGAGTTTTGTGACTTCTTCCCTACAAGAGCACATAAAATTCACTTCTTCCCTAGTTAAGTGTGCTGTCTTGTAAAGTTACTAATCCTTACATACCTCATTGAGATGTTATGAAAACTAGCTGACATTTAAAGTAAAGAACTGTGAGGTACATTGTGACCTGGCCTATATAGCAAAACTGAGAATCCTCCTCCCATCATTACATGAGCTACACTGAAAATACGGGCCTGGACAGAAAATGCACTTAGCATGGATGCTTTCCACCAGATTCTGGCTAAAACTGTGTTACAAATTTACTGCTTAAATATTTGTGCAGCCTTTTTTTTCAAATGGGAAATACTCTGAGGAGTAATTGCCTCATATAAAATATCCTGTCTCTATGATATACATTTCAAAACTATGAGGTAAAAGCAGAAGCAGGATTGAAAAAAAACACACTTTTTTTTTTTTTTTTGAGAAACCAAAGACCATGGAATAATGTGTGTTTAATTCCTCTTTGAGCTTCTCTAGTGTTGTAAAATATGCTGTCCTGGTTTGATTGAGAACATTCTGTTCAGTGATTTTACTTTACAGCGCAGTTCTTCTAACTGCACTATCTGAAGTTAGCATCCCATTTTCTCAGGCAGTCTTCTTCTACAGGGATAACACCCCATGTTTAGAGTTACTGCCAAGGACTGGTGTGCAGACCAAGGCCACTCCCGGATCTTGTGTGCCACATTGAGGGCGCAGAAAGTGAAAGGCTGCACCTGCAGGGAGGAGGAGACAGGACAAGTGACCTCAAACTGACCAGCAAGGTGTTCCATACTATATATGTCATAATCAGTATAAAGCTGTGGGATCAGGAGGGTCTCGGCCCTCTCTTTAAACTCTTGGCACACTTTGCCAGATTTGATCAGTTTGGCTTGGGTTCTCTTCCAGTTTCTTCCTTGGTGCATCTGAGGAGGACTCTATCTGTTCTGCATTCAATCCCAATCTGGATCAGATATTATCACCCATATCCTTAACACAGCTCCTGTCGGCTGCTGGGTCCAGTCTGGGACATTCCACATCATCAGTGATGATGGTGATGTAATTGCCATCAGGGGGGTTGCGTTCGATATGGGGTTTGTATATATTTGTGTATATTCCATTTTTATTATTATTATTTTAATTTTCATTAAAGCTATTGTAGTTTCCTTTTCTAATCACTAAGTCTTTCTCTCCCTATTCCCTTTCTCTTCCCCTCTGGGGAGGTAGGGGAGTTAGCAGAGAACATCTATTATAGGTCTAAGGGGCTGCCCTGATCCTAAACCATGACATATGCACATCACAACTTTTTTTTTTTTTTCTCTTGTTAATATAAACATATGCCCAGAAAGTTTTGCTTATGTTTTGTTAGCTTACTGTAAACACTTGGGCTACAACAAATTAATAAATTTTAGCATTATTCAAAATGATAGAAGATTCATCCTAATGCAACACAGAAGATCTTGTGAGATATTTCTCCCATTTATTTCACATGATTCTCTGTAGTGGCTTTGATGCTTTTATACATGTTGAGTAGCTTTAAATAGATCCTTCTTAAATCAGTATGCAAAAATCTTAGAGGAAATGCTTTGATATATTTCATATTCCTCTTCCATCAAAAACACTGTAGAAAAAAAACCTGTCTTTTTAACCTCTAGTCTTAGAAAGCAGTGAGGGATTTTCCTACAATTTTCATATCCAAACATTACATTATTAGATTAACATGATCTTGAAGTATGTTTTCTTTAACTGAAGTAAACAAAAGTGAGATCTAACAAAAAAAACCAACTGTACCTCAAGGAAGTTTAAGGAGGGATTGTTAAACTGAACAGTGCTTCACTCTGCTTACAATGCCATTCACTAAACAATTGCCATAATATAACAGTGATATATACCTAGCAATACATGCACCTTTATAACAGTGCTTATAAGATAGCAACAGCTTTAAGAAAAAGAAACTGTTCATAGTATCATACGGGGAATGTTGTATTAATACTGTGGAAGTCAATGATGAACATTTCCTTCCAATTCTAAGATGGTCTAGTTTATTCTAATGAGCCATACTTTTCTATATCATCAATCATTCTGAAAATACAAAGCCTTTTTTTTGTTGTTTTTTTGCATCACTGTCAACATGTGGCCTCCAATACAAAGAAACAACAGACTTGAACAAGACATTTTATGAATTTCACTCCCAGTACAAACGACTGATATTGAAATAATAGTTCACTTCAATCTTCCCTAAACATAATACAACTACAATGTGCATATTACAAGCATATTTGATAAAATTTCAGAAATCTTGATGACACAATATGTTACTTCTTGGTATTTATACAGCAACATAATGTAAGATACAGTATTTCCAAGAAACATGCTTTAAAGATTACTTTTTATATGAAAACAAATGTCCAGAGAAGACTAACATATAAAAAACCTGCTGTACTAGGAAAGCAGATAAGTATAGCTGATACTAAAATGAGGCTTTTGTTTAGCTGAGTGAGAATGGAATGACTCTGATGATCACTACTTAGATCAAATTATAAGCTCTGTCCTACTGCTTTTTATGCTCACTTGTGCATATTTATAAAACTTCCACTGACTTAAATTGTTCTGGGGAAGAAGATAAGAACATTTCTGTGTATTCACAGGTTCAGTGACTAAACTGAGTTTTTCTCCAAATTGGGCTATCATGGCCTGAAATAATGAAGGTCACTGGACAACTCTTAGGATGTATCAGTATGTCTTCTTTGAGAGATTAGGTACGGTAAATCCTGTACTTACAAACATAAACTTGTTCTGAGACAATAAAGTCCCTTTGTCTTAAAATCCTATGATGTCCTGGCATTGTAACAAGCAGCAGCTGCCACACTCGGTCTCAGAACCTGTTTCCCCAAGATACCTATGGACTCAGTATATGTAACAATATAGTCTGTGCTTTAAATGCAGACACAGAAGGTCTTATATACAACTATGACATCACTGAGCTGTAAAAATCTATTCATCCCCTCAACTTTAGTCAGCTTCTTCGTTTGTGCAACAGAGGTACAAATGCTACCTATTAACTGATATTAGACCATTTGACAACTGCTTATGTTGTATAAAGATAAGGCATCTTTTTAAAAACAGTGAAAACAAACCAACAATTTTTCAAATGTATGCCAGCCCAAAATGCCTTCTTAATGCTTGGGTCTTGGAAGCAATTTTGCTTAAAATAAGCACTGAAGATGCTCACTGTATTTGTACTCACACCACTTTCTGTTTTACCCAAATGAATGCCCCTATGCCCATGAAAAAATGATCTTTTTTTTAGCACCATCAGTCACTGCTCTGTAGGAATTAGATGGAAATCAGATTAATGGACTTACAGAGACATTATGTTGTTGTTGGAACTATTTCATTGCATCAGAGGAAAGGCTTAGTTCCAACTTACTGGATATCTATCTTGTCAGCTCCGACAAACCAGCCACTTGAAAATAGCCACATATCCTAATTGTTATTGCTTAAAAAGGCTCACAGACATTCGTATTATGCATTTTTCAAGCTTCCTATTTTAAAAGGGTTTAACTGGACACTGTTATCAGCCTTTAAATGTGTAGTTTTTAGTTTGTGAAGCTTGTGTTATTGGCAAACAAATGCATATAAAATACTGTAATTAAGACGGAAAAACATATTTATGGTTTTGTAGATGAGTTTTGGGGGTTGCTGGGGGTTTTGTTGTTTGGGGTTTTTTTTAGACATTTAGCAATCACTGTCTATTGGGAAAGGTATTTTTTCCCCGTTTCGAATTTTGTTTGATGTTTGAAAACAAAGCCTTCCCTTCCCATGCTCCTGGAGCTCCCTCTAGTGATTCAGCAAGCAAAGTGGAACATCTTTGTGACCTATCTTCAGTAACCAAACTCTAATAAACACATGCATTTCTAAGCAGCTTCCCTCTACAGAAAATGGAATTCAGTTAAAATGTGAAGCCCAAACTATTAGCAAGGAATATGTGCTAATTTCAGCTGGGAATAGATTTAAGATTTTTTTTAATAGATTTTAGATCTCTATCGATCTAGTCTCGATTGAGAAAAAATATAAGGGAAAAGGCTATGCAAACAAAATTAATATATGATAAAGAAGTCATTAGATTAATGACAGTTAAAAGAGTGGACCAATATATTTAATATCTTTAATGGTTTCTTAGTTGGGCTTTTACTTCAAAGGAGATAATCAGGTACTATGATCATTCTTAAAGGTTAAATTTTCACTGACTGAAAGTACCCAACACTGTTCCCAGATGTTTTCTTCAGCATGGAATAAGTTTTTTGATTTACTATACCTGGCCTTCCCAGTTCTTTCCCTCCTAAATCTGTTGGCTTCTTATACAATCAACATCAGTGCTTCTGTATAACTAGAAAAGCTGAAACAGCTCCCAGGAGATCCACTGCACTAGATTTGAAACTCTTGTACAACCTGCCAGTTCTACTTCACAAACTGGAATTCATGATTAATCCTCAACCAACCTCAGAGCCTCATCATGTTTATTTACTACTATATTTTGTAATATTGCAAATTGCAACCTGTATTTACAAGCAATGAATGAATCACATTCTGGAACTGAGACCTGACCCAGAAAACTTTTATTCTGTTGATTAATCCTTAATCATGCCAGGAGTCCCTTTAGAGCAGTAAGAGGAACAAGCACACAGCTGACAGCTGCACAGCTGGGCTCTCAATTTCATCTGGAAATGTGACCTTGTAGGAAGCACTGATTCTTTCAGCTGAATCCACACCAACAAGGCTTTTGACAAAAAGAGCCATGGGGCTTCCCTGAAGATAACACCTAACTACACAGTCTTATAATAAAAAATTTCTAGAGAAAAACTACTCAATCTGAGTACTGGGAAGTTGAATGGTCTCTATGTTAGAATCTCAGTCTTTCAGAAAAATGCTTTTTTGGATATATGAAACAAATGCATCATACTCAACTGAACTATTTTGCTAATAGCACTCAAGTGATAGGTAACTTACTATTAACTTAATTCTAATTTCCACTTTACATTTAGAAAAAAAAAAAAGACATCTGCTGTGGTTCCCACTGGGTCACATAACAATTCAGTATAGACATATAATAGAGGTCATTGGTTAATGTATAAATAATGTCATAAAGGATATATGCACTAGAGGATAATGTCAGGGGAATACAACTGGTTATTCAGTATAGTAAGCTGTCTAGCTAACTGATCAACAGCCTTGAAACAGGTTTTCTTATCCATTTGATATGCTGAATCATTACTTTTCCAAACAGCAGCAGCTGAAATATTGAAAATCTAACATAGTCCAGACATATTTCAAAAAGTAAAACTTAAGTAAAATAAACCACTTTATAAATCAAAATAGTTCTCCAACATAACTATCTATGCAACTGACATCCTTGAAAATCTCCAGATGGCTTTTAGGTGGATTTGTCCTTCAATATTGATGTTGCACAACTTTTAAGTGGTCATTAGTAATATTACAGGATGTAAGAGAAGTTCTGGATTGTGGACAAAACCTAGCATAAAATATGCTGAGTTTTTCAAAGGAACAACGGAAGGATAGATGTTCATCATCAGAATAAGAACACTGTGGTATTACTACTAGCAGGATGCTTGTACACACATAGTAGCCTGGTAGTCTTGGTTGCTTTCATAGGGAATCCCACTAGCAGTCACAATGCATCTGGAATTATGATTGTAACAGCACCCTAAACACTACTTAATCAAGGTCTGTAGATAAGAGAGCCACCATACACAGGCTTCTCTAGAAACACTGCAGCAGTCCTGAATAGTCTACCTTTTTTGATTGGTTTGTTTTTTGCTGGTTTTGGGGCTTTTTTTTGCATTAAAATGATAACTTATCTTCAATAATGATCATTAGACTATCTGCTACAAAGATGTTTCTTGAAGTGCATAGGACTTAAGCCCTCCTCATGAAAGTTAGAGGGAGCTGTTTCATGCCACATAAAGAGCGGCAGAGGCATTCAGATTTAGCACTATCTGCTTTAATGAGTTCTTGTGGCAAAGTCTTGGACTTTGCCCTCAGCTAATCTCAAAGAGTCCCATGCTGGATTATCTGAAGGGCAGAATAATAGTCATAGCTATATTCTCTTGTTTCTTGAGGAGGTTATGAGCCAAAAAAATATTTTGTTTTATCTTGTCTTTTACAGCAGTGCAGAACTGACTTGTCATGCTTTGGAGCTGATTGCCAGTTTTGTAATTTTTATTGTATTATTTTCCTTTCTTTTGCATTATTTGTAAAAGCTCCAATGACAGTTTAGATATTTTATTTTAAGCAACTAAAACAAATGTCTTCAAATAGCCCACAACAGAATATTGTTTCATAATTGCATTGTGCTATAAAATACAGCAGGTATGAAAGCTAAAGAATAACATAAAATCTTTGCTGATAAATTGCAAATGACACAAAATTTACAGGAACAGTAAATAATGAGGAAGCCAATCTACTGCTTCAAAATAATGTATTCTCTAGTTAAATGTTTATAACCCACTGGAAGTTTTAATATAGTTGGCAACAATATTAGAATTATCTAGATAAGAGTATACTACTATTTGAAAAAGCTGTGATAATAAACTTGGAGACATTATGTGACAGCTTCCATGTGACATCTTGAATGTATTAAAAAAGAGCTAGGAAAGCCTTTCAGATAAAAGAAAAGGAGCATATCCAGGACTGTGCTGGAGGTGGCATGGTCCAGTTCACCCAACCAGATGTTGAAATCACATCTTATGTTTATATTGAGCCCCACAGTTCTGGATTTCTAGGATAGTCACCTCCCACATCCATCCTTGCAGCCACTGACTGCCTGTCACTGTTCCCTCCTTCCTCTCACTACAGCTGACTGAGCCATATCCTTCTATTTGGCTTGTCAGAAAACTTTTTGTCTGCCATACCCCAATTTTCTTCACAAGAAAAACACAGCACCTGCACAGATTCCTGTCTGGAAATCCCCATTTCTATGCTTATGAGATAGATGGGAGAATATTCATTTTATCAACCTCCTTCTCAGGCCCCGTCCCAAATAAGATGAAACACTAGCACACTCCCAAGGAGTACTGCAGAAAACTGAAAACTTACCTGTGCTTTGCACAGCATAGGAAGTAGCTGGTTTGCACAACATATGAATACAGATACATAAATACAAAAAAAAAAGTTCAAAAGAAAGACATAAAAATGGCCCAAGCAGTAAACCATTCTTGAGTTTGAAAGAACTCAACCAGTTTAACAAAGAGTCCGTGAAGGCATAGCTAGATCACCACAGTTGCATACAGAAACGCTTGCAGGGATGGGAACTTTTTCCACCTAGCTAACAAAGCTGTGTGCAGTCCAGCAGAATACAGCTGAAAGTCAGACAATTTCAGTCTTGTAGCAAAAAACTATTTGAGATATATGAGGCAATTTAACACCGTAACAGCTTTACCAAGAGAGCTAGTGGGCTCAGTGTGCTTATGCCTTTTAATATTGTTCAGTCTCAGTGTCTGGGATTCACTTGGCTCTTCATAGTGGTCCCAATGGAGTGAGTGTCTACATAGATGTTTCTGATTTTTACTGGCCCACAGGAAGAGCCAGCTTCCCTGTATCGACTCAGAAAGCTGATAATATTGACAGCTATACATTAACAGAGTGTTCAAACGAAACCCCAGGTCTCTTAGCTCATGACATGAATTGGTAAAATTTCTGCCCTATGCTGTTTCCCAAGCGTATTCTCAGTGTAATTTTACCTTCATCTAGTGACAACAGTTATCTAACAAAGGGACATTGATAGGAGCCAGAAGGACACATTCTTTAGACATGGTCCTTTTTTTTTTTTTTCCCCTCAGAGACAAAACAATCCCTTTTTCTGTGCTGAGAATTATGCCTTGGCACCCTTCAATAAGTCTTTTTCCCATGTGCTTTGGTCCCAAGATCCAGACCTAAACAGACTGGAGAAAACAGTATGGTCTCAATGCTGATGCCATGCCCTTCTGTTTTGGGCCTGACTGATACTCATATCTATTTTTGACATCACCATCTCTGTGGATTGGTACCATCCTTAGCATCTCAGCTAGTATTTCTCTTCAGTGTGTGGCACAGAGCTGCTTATATGTGGCATTACAAAAACTTTGGGTTCCCATGGAAATTCAGGAGTGCTATTGGGGAACTTGTGAAACACTGTCTTTTGGCTCATAAACATAGAATCTGAGTTCAGTCTGTGGGTTTCCATGAGTTGCTGGGGCTGCTCAGCTGGTTGTACATAAGCATTAGAAAGGGCTTTTTAATCTTCTTATAGTATTCACTGTTTCTCAGAAGACACCTGGGATTAATATTGTCCCTCTGGAATACTGAAGCATTTCTTCTCCAAGAAAAGACATGGCAGGGAATATTCCTATTTCACCTCCATCTTCCAGTGTGTGGCCCCAAAGGAAGTTTGGGAATTGTGACTATGCATTCCTTTCCAGGGCACCAAGTCTTTCTAATGTTAACAGAGCTCTGTTCACATGTGATTACTTGCAGACAGTTCCCTGCCATGGTGAGCATCAAATCTAAGATTTTAACCTAAGCTAAGCAGAACTCAGAATTAAGCAGGGCAAGTGTTTCATTTTTCAAGTCCACATTGTTCCTTGTTCCTCGGTATCTATTTCTATCTAGGCTGTTTTCTCTGAGGGATGTGGGAATTCTGCCTTGATTTCTATCCTAACACAGAAAATATATTTTCTGGAAAAATTCATTGGAATAAATTATGAAAAAAAGTTATTTCTCTACAGAACATGGGCTTCAAGTACAGCTGTTTTATATTTCCTGTCTTACACTAAAAATGATTTTTATGCAATGAAGGAGGTCTCAACAAGCCAGCAAATTTACTTCAGTTTAAGCTTAAGTGCGTCCTTCAGAGATTTCGTAAATGAAGACAGATGCAAATACATACTTATTAGCACTGATGAAGAACTGTAAAATGTGTGATCTAGTCCTCTGTATACCACCACTGATAATATATGTCATGTCTCCTATACGTCATGATTTTTTTAATTATAATTTATATCCTCTTCACAACTAGAATGCTCAATAGGGGTCCTCTTTTTAAAAACTAAAATATGAAGTTAACTGTATTAGAGGCACTGCAGTTATTTTTTTATAATAAGGTGCAGCAAAACCATATTATCAGAACACTTGCTATTGGACAAGGGCTCTGAGGACAGCTGGAGCCTCCTTCCAGTTTTAATATAAAAAAATTAACATACTTCAGAAATCAGAAAGCTGTTATTAAATAGAAGGGAATTAGTTATCTTTTTTTAATCTCCCAGCACCTTCCTCTAGTTGAAACTGTCATTGCAGTTTCTGAATATAGAAGTACTTACTTTTCCCTACTTTTATTCCTCTTTTTAATGAACAATTAAATCCAAAAAGTGATTAGGTAACCTTGAGATAGGGATCCAAATGCCACCAAGCTTACCTGCGTGAAATTTTTGAACCTCCAGAGGTTAATCTGAAACAAGCCATGTGTTTTTTGTTGCTGTTTTTGAATAGCAGGATTATAAAAAAAACGGATTTGTCACTTAATACAGGGGATGGAGTATATGGAATTTCAGTCTGTACAGTCCCAGAATCAGAAGAGGGGGTGAGGGATGGGAATAAATACAGTAAGAAAAAAATGTTAGATACTGATAAAATGCATAAAAAACATACTCTGGCTCAGTAGCAGCATTTTTATACTGTGCTATAGAAGTGTTAACTTTATGAACTCCAAGATACACCATAGTAAAAAGTGCTAGTAAAATCACCCAGAACTATGCACTCTCTAAATATATTGCTGTTACAGAAGTTGATTTTATTTAAAGAACAATGGTATGAGAAGCACAGAGATTCTTTAGGGAAAAAAGAATGGGAACAATTCCTGCATTAACCAATATCAAAGGAAAATGTGAGCGCAAATGAAAATGTGATTTATTTCCCAAAAGCTAAGTGGTTTAAAAAAAAAAAAAAAAAAAAAAGGATAAAGCACAAGTCAAAACAATAAAAAAGTAAATACAAAGTACTGCTGGAATAAACTTCTAGTATGTTAAATTTATAGTTAAGAAAATTACACAATAACTTCAGAATGTTTCATCTTTCTATGAAAAACTATCCCAAAAAGCTAGCTTTCCTGCCACTATCTTTAACAAGATGAGCATTTCACCCTGACCCGAGATGATCCAAGCTCTGAGGTCAACTTTGACTGCTCTGAGAGCCAAAGCAGCAAATTAACAACGACCACGTAAGCAATGTCTGACAGAATTTTTGTGGTTTTCAACTCTGTTAAATGGCTATACTTTTGTATGACTGCCATTGGAACTGATGTTTAAATTATCTACTGGCACACAGACACTAATTCACACAGAGATTATAGACAAATTACATTTACAAAGATTTTTTGACCGAGTTGTTGCTTATGAATTCAGTGAAAAGCAAGGAAACTCCATAAGCAGTAAAATATCAACTCATTGTCAATAAAAATAATTTCATACAAATAACTCCAAAGGTAAGTAAACTATTTGTCAAATTCATTTTTAGCTGTATGTATCTCCAACTCAAAAATTTGAGGTAGCCAGTTACCATTAAAGTATAGCATAGAAAATCATTAATCATCAGTGTGACCTCAAAGCATTAGTGGCATAATCAGATTTGAGTCGCTATTGATGAAATGTCATGGTTTATTTTAGTTTTGTATCTTGTATTTAAATTATAAGGAAAATTATGGTTTACTATACACCTAAGGAACACAAAAACTTTCTTAAAAATGTTTTTGCTGCATTTCATTCTATGCTTTGAAGCTTCCCTATCACCAAACATTGTACCAGAAGAGAAAGATTTTGTTATTCTTATGAATGCTCCAATAAAATCTGCCTGTACTGATTTTTCTATTTATAGCCTTTCTACCTCATTAGTGACCCTGACATAAAAGTGACCCTGTAAAGAACATAATAACTGTAACAATAAGGTCACATTTTCACAGGATGTGTACTTACTAAAATGAGTTTTTAAAACTTTATAAACTGGTCAAATCACTCTGTGGACATTCTGTAACTTTTAATTCAAGGTAGTATAGCTTGAACATTTTAACTACAAAATATCACAGTGATTAAAATGGAATTGTCTACAAACAGCTTCAATCAACTTGGCTGGGCCATATAGACTTGAGTATTCAAGGCAAAACTTTTTCAAGCCAAAGCCAATGGCTCACCTAAAACTGCTGGTGAAGATGAAGTGAACCAAATAATTTAGTTCTGCTGCATGAACTCAGGGATATCAGTCATGGATATTCAATAAGTCGTTTCACTCCCTCTTTTCCAGTGCAAATCTTGCCATTTACTGGAGATCAGTCATCCAGGGAATTCTTGAGTTGGAATCCATTGTCTCCACCATTGGTACCTAATAAACCTGGATAAATCTGTTCTATTGAATTACCTATTTTTTTTATATATGTTTATACTTTAAACACCACAGCTTGTGAAATGAATCTCAATTTAATCTTTCACTAGTTACACTGTCAGTTTGTTTCAAACATGCTGCCCAATAATTTAAATCAGCACCCTTGTTTTCTTTCTGTGGTAATTAGTGAGTAAATGTCAATTTTGTTAATATTTGGAAGTTTTTCTCCAATCTCAAAACTCTTCTACTCAGCTTGTGTACAGAGGTTCTTACACGCTTCTGGTGACTTTTGTGTCCTGGTTTGCGTGACATTTTCCTACTGAGACAAGTAGTCTTTAAACATTCACCAGACCTGATTTTCTCAAAGCTCACCTTTGCGATATACACAAAGGTAACCTACTTGTTGGTGTGTTATGACTATTCTTACCTTGGATTTATGGTTTTATCTATGCTTGAGCTGTTTCATCTGTCTGTATTCATCCAAAGGTAGAAGACATCTGGTCTGATAAAGACCTTTACAATGTCCATGTGTATACATGAGTGCATCATCCTAGATTCCTTTGCTCAGAGGAGCAAATCAGCTATGTCAAATATAATCCCACCTAAAAATGAAAGTTTAAAATATGGCAAAATGAATTGTATAGGGAGTCCAGAGTCACTAGCTCAGGCTTTCACAAGTCCAGAGTAAAGAACTCCAATGTTCCCTCTCTTTTTTCATGTGTGAGCATCCAAAATTAGTAACTATCCTTTTTTTTTCCGTTCATATGTGCACAAGAACATTCACAGGCAGCACAGCACTATAATTAAAATCATAGCAGAATTCTATCGTGGGTTTAGATTTTTTTTTTCTTAGTCTTTATAGCTTCCACTCTTACCAATTTCTGCAGCATGTACTTTAAACCAATAGGTACGATTCCATTCTAGTTGTTCTCATAACCAAAATTGCAACATATTTACATAACAGAAATAAATTTCTTGTAAGCTCTTATATGCTATGGTTGAAAGCCACTCATACCCCTTGTCACAGCTGCAATCATTGTAATTACGTTGTTAGTACATTAGTGGGCTTCAATCTGGAGCATAGTGTTTGTTCTCAATAAATGTCGTATGGTTGAAAGGCACCATTTAACTATGAGTCACCCTTTATTGATGTAATCATTCTTCCTTTATGAACACAGATAATTAATATAAAGCTTGTCTGTATGCAGCATTGGCAGTCTCATTTTGGCAGAATTTTTTTTTGAGCAGAAACACTTTCTGAAACACTCATTTTGTGTCTTTTTTTTTCTGCACTTATCCAGTAGCATTCCATTTAACTCTCTCAGCTGAGACATGAAAACATAACAAGTTGTCCTGGTTTGAGTGACAACTGAACAATTCTGTTCAGTGATTTTACTTTTCAGCTTAGGTTTTCTAACTGGCTGAGATTTCTGAAGTTAGTAGCATGTTTTGCAGACAGTGTCCGCTTCTAGCAGTGATAACACCTCATGTTTAGAGTTACTACCAAGGATACCAAGGCCACTGCTAGAAC
>JANHGL010019819.1:21956-60336 GCA_024611195.1 Ceyx melanurus
TAATTTTTTATTATTATTATGCAGGACTCTGCATCTGGGAAGGAATATAATGTATCAAAGTAGAAAGGAGGCCAAGGGAATAAAATTACTTAAAACCTAGATACATTATAAAAATATCCAGGGACCTCTGGAACTTATCCTGCCTTACAACAGATATATTTAAGTGATATGTTGTGGATTGAGTGATGCACTTCACTTGAAATACAAAAGTAGTAATATGTTTATTGATATAAACTAGTGGTTTAACAAAATTTGATAATAAAAGAAACAGTGATTTAACAAGATTTTATGGCAATGTACACTTTATTATTTACTGCATAGACAACTGAGTTGGACAAAACTGTCAGGGAATTCCCCCCATTGAGTCATGAGGTTCAGAAAGGACCCCCTTGCATTCTAAACTCCTTCTCAGAGAGGAATCTAGATGCAGCTGGAATCATTCCTAGGGTCAGACTTTGTTTATGTCTATATCTTATCTACATGGAATCAATCCTTTATATAATTTAGGATTTCAAAGTTTTGCATGCTATTAATCACCTACTGACAATATGTTACAGCAAAGACTCAAACTCAAGGACTAACTGTGAAACAGAGCCCTACTCAAGTGGAGATTCTGGTGTGCATCCTGTTGCTGTGCAGCAGAGCTTCACGGACCCTTATCTGTCCACTATTGTCACAGCTTAAGCCCATACACCTGTAAAAAAAGCACCACAAAGCCACTTGCTCACTTCTAACCCCATCCAGTGGAATGGGGATAAAAAAAAAAATATAACCAAAGGCTCTAGAATCAAGGCAAAGGGAAGAAAGAGCTCATTCACAAATTATAGTCACAGGCTACAAATAGATTCAACCTGGGGAAACAAACAACAAAACACCACCAATTTACCAACTGAATCAGAGTAGGACAGTGAGAAATACAACAGGAATTTAAAATACCCTTTTCCCAACCTCCTCCCAGGCTCAGCCCTGCTCCCAACTCTGCCTCCTCCTCTTCATGCAGGGAGGCTGGGAATGAAGGTTGTGGTCAGTTCAATTATGTTTCGCATAATTTCAGCCACTCCTTCCTTCTCAGGGAGAAAACTCCTCCCCTGTTTCCATGTGTCATCTCTCCCATGGGAGAGTCCTCTGTGAATTTCTCATACCAGCAAAGGTGTCTTCCATATGCTGCAGTGATGGATTGATACAGCACAGGCTTCCCTCAGAGTCTTATCTTTTCTCAGGTGCAGCCACCTGCTCCAGCATGGTGTCCTACAAGGGTCACAGGCAGGATTCTGCTCCACTGTTATCAGTATGACCTACAGGGTGTCAACCTGCCATCTCACCACAGGCCACAGGAGAATTGCTACTCTGTTGCACTTCCCCACTCCTTCCTCACTGACCTCAGTGTCCACACAGTTGTCTTTCACACATTCCACTCCTCTTCAAAACAAAAGAACTCATCCAACAGATTTTCCTCTAGAGTTATTTCAGAGGTGTTGATTGGCTTGTCTTTGGTAAGAGACAGACCTGACTTGAAGCTGGTGGAGCTTCTCAAAACATCCTACAGAAGCCATGCCAGTGGCTCTCCTCTTCTACCAAAACTCCACCAGGCATAAATGCAGTACAAATATTTATGGAGTAAGATAATTGACTAATAGTAATTTTTACATACTGACTACCAATGTTAATTTCTTCCAAATGTGGCTTGACTTAGACACTGACTAGCTTTGTGGTTAGGTGGGTGCATTGTGTTGTTATCTATCTCCCATGAATTGAATTCCAGCCAGATGCAGCCATCACAACCAGAAGCATCCATTATGATTGCCACTTGTGGTTATCACTTAGACAGGTTACTGAAAATAGAGGTCAGATTGAGGAGAGAGGTGGGAAACACACTCCCATGCATTAAAAGCAAGGATTTGCAGAAAGGTCTCATCATCCCCCAGAAGACAGGGGAAAACTGACTTTTCAGACCACATGGCAAACCAAAAACGTCAAGAGTCCATCACAAGTGCTAACAGGGTAGAGACATGAAGTGTGAATGAATGATACACAAAGTGGCATAAAGGAGGACACATTTGATGCTCAAATGGCTGGAAGACTAACATTCAAGCAGACTGCTATGCTGACAGTTTTGTAAAAGACTTTGATGAGGTGACAGCTTGCCTGACTGAAATGATAAAACTAAGCAATGTAAGTATTTTCTTCTGCTATGCAACTACACGGTTTGCGCCCACCTAGATTAGTCTTTGCCATGTGGACTAGAGGTTGTCACATGGTATGTGAGAGGGACAGGACATGATTATCACTTTATCAAGTGCTGTTTATTTATGCAATCTTGCATTCTTCATTGATTTTTATTCATGTTTGGGGCTGATAGAATCAATCCATGAACATACATGTTTTCATAAAATTTAAGAATTGTGTTTTATTGCAAGTTCAAATATGCCAACACATAATACCTGAAAATGTCTGCTCTGTCTGGACAAGTTAGAGTGCATTAAATGAAAAATACCTACAAAACAGATCCTTATTCTCTCAGAATAGGTGAGACAGCATTATTTACATTGAATAACAACTTACACTGAGCAGTTAGCTAGACAACTTGTGAAATAGATTAAAACATACAATAAGTAGCCATAAAGAAATAGACAAAATAAGAAAAAAATAACATTAAATACAGTTAAAAAAGAAACCAACCAACCAACCTAAACAAAACATAAAAATGCCACAATATCAAATGATCAAATATCTTTTCCTGGAGAAGGGAAACCAGTCTTTCTGCTGTTGCCATCAACATATTTCAACCACCATTGTATTGGGTCTGACTGAGCTGTAGTTAATTTTTCCCACAACAGCCCTCCCAGTGCTGTGCTTTTCATGGAGCGCTAAAAAGATGCTGATAACACACCCATGTTGTGGCTGCTGCTGGGCAGGTTTCGCACAGCACCAAGGATGTTTATCCAACATTTCCCCTGCAGTGGGATGGAGCTGACAAGATCTTAGAATCATAGAACCATTATGGTTGGAAAGGACCTATCTTGGGAGGGGACAGCTGACCCAAACTCACTAAAGGCATATTCCATACCATATGATAGCTCAACAACAACAGAAGCTAGGGGGAAGAAGGAGAGAGGGGCCAGGGAGTGGGTGTTCTCTTGTCCTTTGGAGCAACCACTACAAGCATTGGAGCCCTGCTTTGCAGGAAAGGAGACCGACTTTGCCAACTGATATGAAGTAAAGAATAAATCTTTGTTTTCCTTCACTGGTGTGCAATCTTTGCTTTGCATTCATTAGGGTTGTAAAGCCTCTGAGATTGCAAATACAATAATTATTAGTTTTGATTCATTGAACTCAAGAGATGGAATTTAACATAGACTAAGGTTTAAACAAATCTGAAAAAATACTTTTTTTCCATTTCACTGTTTTCAGAGGACACTGGAGAGTAATCTACTCATGCACAAACAGCACTGTCGGCAAGAATATCACACACATCTGAAAGTATTTGCAACATAACAGATTTTGACAGTATAGTATGATAAAGCTGGGGACATTGTTTTTCTTTGTTTGGAAATTCTTCCCTTTCCTCTGACAGTAATTATCTACATTCCCACCAAGGGCCTTCGAAGACAAACAGATAGGTAAACTTTGTAACTAATGCTTTAACAAATACCAAAAGCTGTAATTGAGAATGAGGATTGAGTTCTACACAGGATCAAGTAAATACATACAGATAAGTTCCTTTTCACTCATATTCAGTGATGATCTCAGAATATAAGCTGATTTATTATTTTTACTACTTCAGTAAACTAGGTCAGATATTTTGGCATCACAAATTTTGGTACTGCAAAAGCAGATAATTTTGCAGCAATCTCGTTTGAGTGGTTGATATTAAAACTTCACAGGAAATTTGTTTTATTGAATTCAGTGAAAAAGATAAACTATCCATGCCAGGACATAAATCAGTCCATACCTTTTGTGCTTCAGACATTCAAAGACATAATGACAACATATTTTGAGCAGCAGAGCCTGTTCCACTTCTGCAGAGGCCTCCTCTGAGTAGGTTTTGTAACGAGATTTATTAATTTTTGGCATAGAGGTTAGGAGTTAATAAAAAATCTAGCTTACTTGTCTATGATCAGCCCTATCTTATCCTTTAATCCACTGTGAAAAAAAAATACAGTATTTTACATTTGTCATGAGTTATTAATTTTTGCTAAAAATAGTATTTGCCATTGCACTGGAGGAGGACATTGACAGAGAGGTGATTCTAAGAGTCCACATAGGGTTTCTGTGGCAGCAGAAACTCCCATGAGACTGCTCCTGTTCAAAGAGTTTTTCTTGAAGCAGGTAGCTTTGGGAAGGACTAAAGAAGGAAGTTGGAGGGTCAAATAAATTAGGACCAAAAAAAATTTCTACTTATGAATTTATTGTGTTCTAAAAAAAATGAAATAATATCTCAGTGTTTGTTTTGGGAATAATGTAATTATAAACTCTTAAGAGATAGAATTAAAGCTATTATAGACAGCAGTTATATCTGATGTATACTTTCAAACTATGTAAAATTAAGTACTGCCAAGTATGCAATATTATATTGCATGTCAGTAATCTAAATGGAAGTTAGGACTACATCTTTCTCATATCTCCAACTCTGAATTAAAAAGAACTTAAGAGCAGATGAAGAAATAATCCAAAATAAAAAAGGAAGTTAAAACAATTGGTACTTTACTTCACAGTTATAACACTGTCAGGTCTATATTCTTTGACTTGGGCTTCATTGACAGTTTTGAGACTATAAACCTTACACATGCTTTCATCTCTAAGATCAGTCTTTTCTATAGAGCCACTCACCTTGTCATACAGCCCATATTCTCTTAACAGTATGTAGAGCAATGCTGCTCAAAAGATGATTAACAAAGGCATCTCTCCTTCTGAGTCCTGCTATTAGTTTCCCCTTCTTCATGTCAAATACAAGCTGATAGTTTTCACTATTAAAGCCATTTTTGCTGTACTTGTCAGACAAGGAAGAGAAAATGCTGTTATTTCAAACCAGAGTTTATAGGGTGTCTTCCTTGTATGATAATATTATTACATTTTGGAACAGATACTTCTGGGATTTTGTATGTTTCTCTTCACATGTGGAAAGCTGTTCATGAAGATGGTTCATTGTTTTCCTCAAATTGTCCTTAAGCTTTCTCTTACTGTACTATTTATTTAGAAATAAAAATTGACAACAACCTGGATAGGATCAGCAATTTGTGTCTTCCCACACTCATCTATACATATCAGCTGCATCTTGTGTTGCATTTCATGGGAAAGCTACTTCAAATAATATCTATCATTATAACCTTATATTCTTTACTTACCTTAAATGAACTTCTGGGCACTGTGATCATACAAATAATTTTAATTAAAAACAGTGTTCAGGAAGTTTTTACTCCAGTTAAAATGGGAGGATTTTAACTAAGGTTTATATGGGAGTTTTGAAATAGCTTTCAGGGTAGGAAATGTGATATGATCACCATAACACACCATGAGTACCCTGGGCAGAGAGACAACAGGTCTGCCTCCTGCAGACCAAAATGGGGGAGTGGGACTACTGTTTCAGCAGTGAGAATGCAGTGTGTGTTTCCACCTCTTTTTCTAGATATTAAAAAAACCCCAACCATTTCCCACCTTTTGCTGTCAGTGCAATGCCACTCTTCACAGCAATCCATGCAGCTGGGGCAAAGCACATCTTTTAGTTATGCCTATTCCTGGCTTTTTCTTCCTGGAGTTTTCCATCCTTATGGATATCTTTGCTCTGTTGGGTGCAAGTTAGCCCAAAACTCTTAGTGTTTCAGTGTAATGAGCAGAACACACATGGCGTACCTTCCTTATTGATTATACAGAATTAGAATATTAATCAGAGTTTGGATGTATATACACAACTAAATACTAAAATTATCTCCAGAAAAAATACAACTTCCTAGTGGTCTCAAACCACCTAAAAAGCCAAAAAGCAATTACTCCCTACCGCTTTCCAAAAGCACTTTATCTTTCTTTGAAGATGATATCAGAAAAGATCCCGCAGCTTTAATGGTCTAATGGTGAGTTTCTGGCACCTCTGAGTCAAAAGCTCTGTAGGACACAATACAACAGCATTCTCAATGTGAATTCAGTGTACAGTCAAGTGATTGCATATTGAAATGTCTTTGTACAACCGTGTGGTCACTCAAATATAAATCAGAACTAAGACTGAAGAGTTTTATTACAGTGTGTCAGCATGACTACGGGAAGCAAGTTTATAGTCTGCTACCTTTTTGAAAGTTCTGGCAACTTTTCCCCTCCTCTTGCAACTCAGCAGTGCTTACTGAGTTGTACCACAATCAAAGAGATGCTTTATGTGTTGAATATACTAAGAGTTAATTCAACTACATGGCTTTCTTTTGAAAAGAATGCACTCAAACCTATCTCTGTAATGAAGATTTTTATATTGTACAATGCTACAGAGCCATCTCCTTTATAACAATGAGCTATCAAAAATAAATCTCTCATCTCTGTTATTTAATTCAAGCTGAGAGGGAGAATGGAGATGAGATAGGGAAGAAAAGTAGCTGTAGAAATGAAATCAGTTCAGTACTGCTGAAAGATCATTAAAGGGAGCGATATGGAATAAATTAATTGTTGTATAGCTGATATCCTGGAAGGTTTTGGCACTTACCTGGAGCCTGCAGAGACCACTCCAGGACTATGGGAGCAGTATATTATATACAAGGCCTTTGTACTTCATTTTGTTGTCAGTTTAACCAGCCAAGAGCAGGAATACATGTTTCAGGAAATTAAATATGAAATATTCTAGTGTCAAAACCTAGAGTATAAACTATTATTCCTACTTCATCTACTTAGACTGCTCAGAAAGAAAACTTCACAATTCTTTGTTGCAGAAGTACTTGGAGGGGTTTTTTCCTGGTGAAAGTATATAGTTCAAATCTCAATTGCATAGTACTTATTTAGCTGCTAGAGGACATGGTAAAGAAAATATACAAAACACACAGGGATTCCTTCCATTTGTTAGTGCTGATGTTACATTTACTAACCATCTTTGCTCCCACCCAGAGACTATATATCAGAGGAAGAAGCCCATGCTTCTTTAGCAGGATCTGAAACTTTCACCTTCTGGAATATCTTTAATATTTTTATTAATTTGCAGAGATAAGGGATTGTTCTTTTTTCTATATGCCAGTGAATATGGTGAGCAGGGTAAAGACTTTAAATAAATAATCATTTACAATAAGCAATTCAAGAATGCCTATAAGCATAACAGGGTCTTACAGTAATTTCCTAAATCTGCAAAATACTTCCATATATCCTTAACTTGAAGCACAGAGAAAACCCATTTGAAGAAGCATAATGAAATGAGTTTTAATCCACTATAGAAAACAGATATTCACACATACATAAAAATAGAAGAAAAAAAAAAATCCTTAAAATCCTAATCCCTTTCTTTCTACTGTCATTAGATTCCTTGAAAATTGAAATTAGAAAGAATCAAAGAAATGGCCTTTTGTATATTCTTTATTAACAGTAATAGTAGAATGGTAGTAATTGGTAATAGAATCATAGAATCATAGAATTATTTGGCTGGAAGAGACCTTTAAGTTCATCAAGTCCAGTCATTAACCCTACACTGCCAGGGTCCCTAAACCATGTCCCCCAGCACCACTAAGAGTAGACTAATAGTTGGTAGACTAGTATAGAACTGCTGTCTGAGATTCTTGAAGGAATACAAAAAAACCCCAGTGTAAACTCTACTAGTAGAGTAGATGTAGTAGATTCAGATGTAAAAGCTACCTTTATTAAGAACAAGTAAAAAAACCAATTGTGACTATCTTCAAAGGGTCCCCAGCATTTCCTAATATCTCGATATGTGTACAGGTCAGGAAAACTGCAAGAATCAGTTTATTCCTAACAGCTTTATTGTTGCCAGAATACTCCTTTGTTAAGAGGAAACAAATAAATATGCTTACATGCATGCACCATATTCCCCAAATCCATGTACCTTGTTTACCTCTCCAAAACAACAGTTTCATAACTGGATCTTTTGTTCTTATTTTTCTTATGACAGAGAATTGTAAGTCTGCATATTACAGGTCAAATCCTACCTTCCAAGGTTTGAATACTCATCCATGCAAGTGCTTTGCAAGCTTTGGTAGCTTTCAGGAAGACAAAACTTCACCAAATATCTTGCAACCAAAGCCCAGGTTTGGATGACTCATTTCCATCAGCAGCCCTTAGGAGCAAACAATGAGCCAGATTCAATAAAGCATTTGGAAATACACTTAAACATGGCTATAACTGCATGCCTAAATGTTCTTCCTTGTGGGGATCAGCTGTTCCACCAAGCTGCGCAGGGATGTTCCTCATGGTATCTGCAATATAAAGCGGAGGGCTGCTCTTTGGAAAGCTTCTTTTAGAATATCTGTGAATTTTAACCAGGTATAAGCTGAAGGAAGCGTCACTTACTGCAAAGCAATATAGAGATACTGGCAATGAAGCACCAAGTGCTCTCCTGCCAAAATCCAGTCAGAGAGCCGTCAAATCAGTTTCTACCTACAGAGCCATATTCAAATTTATCTTCAATGCTGAGCCCTAGCATTTACTATACCAGCAAACTATTTAAAATGAACAGAAATAACAGTTCTACTTTAGGTAGGATGAGAAATATCTTCTAGCTATTAGCTCCCATCTTATGTTTCCTGAATCCACTGAGGAAACTGTGATTCTGGGAAAGACTGTAAATATCTAGTTAACTGGTGCCTGGAAGAAAAGGACAAGAGGCATCTACTTATATAACCTCTTGGTACACTGGTGTATATTGGATTACTGGTGTTATCTGTCCACTCTGGGAAGGGTTGACTCCTCCTCCCCATCTTCCGCTATTCTCTCCCCTTCCAGGATGGCATATCTCCAGAGCTCTGCTGAACCAGAAGCAGAAGCAATGAGGGAGACAAGAGACATGGAAAAGAGCCAACAGGAAGGGCTGACTCCACTGTTGGAGTCCTGTCAAGCTCCCCTCTGGAGCCTGACAGCAGGAGCTGCCTTTCAGCAGTGGTTCTTCACTCCGAATTGCTGTGCACAGAGCAGCTACTTATTAGAACATGACCATCCATTAAAGTCACATGTAAGTAAGAGACTCATTGTAAATTCAGCAGGCAGCCAAATTCTCAGTTGTGTAAGTCAATTTAAATTAAATTAATTTTAAGGAAGCTATGTACCTTTACATCATCTGGAAGGCAAGTCTGCAGAAGGTAAAGCTGCCCTACCTGAGCAAAGGTTGCTTGCAGATCCTGCAGAATAGCACATGACTGGTGAGGGAAACAAGCAGCCAGCTCCAGCAATCCCTGCAGCAATCTCACAAAACAAAAACAAAAACCAACACCAAACCAAAAAAACACAAACAAACAAAAAAATGCAAAGGGGTTCTTTCTATATTGAAAAAAAGGTTATGAATAAGTTAATGGGAAGTTTTGGGCTTTCAAGGGACCAAGAATAGAGCTCGTAATAAGTCTTCTGAGATACCAAAATCTTACAAGTGCCAAAGCCCAAAATCAATTGGAAAGTAAAGATGTAGATTTCCATTTAAGAATAAAAGGACAATGGGAGTCCCCCCTTCATTAAATTAGACTGGAGAAGAAAGCCCATTAATTATTTCTTTAAGTTGTGTTTAGCAAATGTGTCTAATCAGTCTGCAGGCTCTTAAATGAGCTATTCAGATGGATTATGTGCTAATAAGTAAATTACACTGAGCTTCACTTAACATTATTTTGTCTTTTCCTGCCCAAATCCACAGTGTTACCAGACCTTTCCAAGAGTACATATTCACTTCATTATCCCATCTGATCCTACTGCCATACAATGAATGGAGAGTCACTGTAGAATATTTTAATGGAAAGAAAAATACTGTAGAAACATAAAAAAACCCAAACCATCCCCTGAATTGTTTAGCACAATAGAATGGCCTTATTAAACACATCAAGAAATTTAATGAAAATCCAAAAATTATTTACATTGCTTGCCATGTTCCATAGTTTACAGATGAGAGAGACCCTAGATACTGAGACTTTATTCAGTCAGTATCAGGAGACCCTGGAGACCTAATTAGTTCAATACTCACTACCAGGTTTTCTGTTCCCTATAAAAGGAAAGATGGTATACAATCTATGTGTGTGCAGAGCAGACTTCTTGCTTGCAGTCTTTACAGTTGCTAATACCTTTAGGGAAACCTGGCTTTACTGGAAAGAGATAATTGATTGTTGGAATACTGTTTCAGAAGGAATAATATTTTATAAACAATATTACAAAAGTAAAAACAAATATGAAAAACATCTTACAGAAGGAGAGACAGGTAGAACTATATGCAGTTCTTGGATAGCTTTGTTATTAATAGGGGTCTACTTCTGTTGTGGTCTTCAGTGATTTACCAGAAAAAATTAAAGAGAATGCTGTAGTGTATCTCTGTAGTTTCTCTGTTTGGTAAGTTATTGTAGTTTGGCTTTCCCACCAGCATCTGGGGAGATTGTGCTGCTGTAATATATTCAGGGAGTGGAAAATGGCAGGCTGTTTACTGGCATCAGAGGAACTAACAGATCATAGTTTTTATCCCCTTTCATCCAAAATCAGTTATAAGTTGCAAACATGTGTGGTGAAAAAATGCTGTATTCAGAATATAGGTTACTCTGCAATGCCATTCTATTCTCCCTCTTCTCCCAGTTCCCAGGATGAATTAAAAGAAATATTGGGCTTCAAAATTTCTATTTACTTTTATAGTACTATTAGACAAAAGATACAACGTGAAACAATACAATGAAAGTACTAAAGCATTCAATGCATATATTTTATTCATCCTGGAAAACACTGATGAAAATAGGCATGTATTCCTTTGAGCCAGTATTTATGCTTATTAAGAAAATGATAACATGTCTTTGTTATGAGCTGAAACCTGAAAGATGAGAGGTAATCAATTATCTTTTTCCCTGTGTATACCTAATAGGCCCTGAGGTAAAAGGTTTTTGGTTTTTGTTTGTTTGTTTGTCTTTTTCACCTTAAAAAAATTTATATACAAATATATATATATAAGAAATATAAGGTCCTTCTGATCTATAGATTGTAACTCTGTTTTTCATACGAGTGGTATCCAGCTGTGAATTTTTACAAAAAGCTGAAAATAGAAGACTCATTTTCTCCTTCACTCTGTTTTGCTTATGTAGGTGAATATTGTTCCTCTAGGTTTTATTCAAAGAGCTATCCATATTACTTTACAACAAATAACTAAGAAATAGAGCCACTTTACAGCTTAACAAAGATCTTAAAAACATGTTTAGGTCCATTTCTGTTCACCAAAATACACAAGGATGTTATAAAACATACCTAACTAAGAGCAGAAGATTACAGATAGACTATTCTTTTTAAAATGGTAATATAAACGTATCTATAAACAGTATGTCATTGCAATTCAAATCAAAGCATAAACAAGAGTACTTCACAGGTTGCCTATAAAGTGATATTGAATAAACTCTTTATAAATTCTTTGGTACCCAATGCAAAAATATGTCCTTTTTAAAAAAAAAAAAATCTCCAAAACATCTTTATTTCCACATATATTAAGTCTTTCATGTAGACCTCTCTGTAGTGTGGTTTCCAACAGCAGCTGAAATATTGTTTTTACTGCCTGAACTCAAGTTTGCATCTTTTATAACTCAGTTTTTTATTTTATTTATTTTTCCAATGAAAAGCTCTCTTTTGTTAGCAAGGAGATCTGCCATCTGTGGTGTAAACTAGTTCAGGTGGAGGTGAAGGACATAGAATCATAGAATGTTTAGGGCCAGAAGGGACCACCAAAGGTCATCTAGTACAACCCCACTGCAGTGAGCAGGGACACTCTCAACTAGACCAGGCTGCTCAGACCCTTGTCCAACCTCACCTTGAATATCCCCAGAGATGGTGCCCCAACCACCTCCCTGGGGAGCCTATTCCACTGATCCACCACCCTCAAGGTAAAATACTTCTTCCTTATATCCAGTCTAAATCTACTCTTCTCTAATTTAAACCCATTACCCCTTGTCCTTTCAATACAGGCCCTTGGAAACAGCCCCTCTCCAGCCTTCCTGTAGGCCCCCTTCAGGTAATGGAAGGTGGCTATAAGATCGCCCTGGAGCCTTCTCCTCTCCAGGCTGAACAACCCCAGATCCTTCAGCCTGTCCTCGTAGGAGAGGTGCTTCAGACTTCCGATCATCTTTGTTGCCCTCCACTGGACCTGTTCCATCAGGTCCATGTCTTTCCTGTGTTGAGGGCTCCAGAACTGGATGCAATACTCCAGGTGAGGTCTCACCAGAGCAGAGTAGAGGGGCAGAATCACTTGTCTCGATCTGCTGGCCACCCTTCTCTTGATGAAGCCCAGGACACAACTGGCCTTCTTGGCTGCAATTGCACACTGCTGGCTCATGTCCAGCTTCTCACCAACACCTCAAAATCCTTTTCTGCAGAGCTACTTTCCAGCACCTTGTCTCCCAGCCTGTATTGATAGTGAGGGTTGTTCCAACCCAGGTGCAGGATATCTGGAGTAAGAAAATTCGTACAGAGGTTCAGCAGTTTTCTTATTACACAACTCAAAAATGGGTAGCACTGGTCATGAAGCAAATTCTTCTGAGCCAGCCAAATTCTTCCTACATCTTTCCCATCCTGAAAATACCTCAGGAAGAGAGTCAGTAGTGTTCAAGCTGAGTGTCCTTTAAAAAGAATAATTATTGTATCCAGTGACTGTAAAGATTTTAACAAATGTTTTTTGTACTGTTCTGATCTCCATACCATGGAGGAGCACAATTTGTTCCTCTCTATGTGAAGAAAACTGACAACTTTCAAGTAGTTTCAACATCATACTGAAAAACCTTTGACCAGATCTTAGGGGAACATGAGCATGGTTACTTGATGTGGAAAATGTGATGTTACTATATGGCCTTCTCATTAATGTGCTTTGAACCTTTTTCTTGAAAGAAGGTGTGTCATTCTCTAATGGTTCCTGTTTACTATCAACATAGCTGTTATCTCATCATAGCTGAAGGTGTTTACAGTATAAGTTGAAAGAATTGTCTGTATCTGTGCCAAGGTCAGTGCCAGGGTCTTGTCTCATGACAGCATAATTTTGTTCACTGGTTTTCACATTGCTTATCTGCTGCAGAACCAGACAAATTTATCTTTCCTAGAGCATGCCTCTTCAAATCTGGTGAGATCATACAAAACTGTTCTTAAAGAAGGGAGTGTCTATCACACCTCCTGCAATGCTAGCCTTTATTATAGAAAATGAAAAGCAGATTAAACAGCTGCTTGTTTCCTAAAAAGAATCATAGAATCATTTGGTTGGAAGAGACTCTTAAGATCATCAAGTACAACCATTAACCCTACACTGCCAGTGTCCCTAAACCATGTCCCCCAGCACCACATCCACATGGTTTTTAAACACTTCCAGGGATGGGAACTCAACCACCTCCCTGGGCAGCCCATTCCAATGCCGAACCACCCTCTCTGTAAAGAAATTTTTCCTGATATCTAACCTAAATTTCCCTTGGCACAACTTGAAGCCATTGCCCCTCGTCCTGTCATTTTTAACTTTTTTTTTTTTTTAACTATAAGAAATATCTAATCACCTTCTAATAAAGATATCACCTTGTGTCTCAACCTGCTCCATTGCTGAGAGCATTCAGTCTTTAGACCTAATTATGCCTTGAAACCCAAGAGAACTGGGGTCACTGGAGAGGACTGAGATCCTGTGAACATAAGTATTATCTCCAGACATTTCCATATAATTTAAGGCAGCCAACTCTCAAATAATCAAAAGTTTGGAAGACTTAATGGAGTGACTGAAGAAATTGAGCTGAGAACTGATTGGCTCCAATTTGCTCCTGCTGCCACACTGATTAAGAGGAATCTTACTCTTTATCCACTGCTTCCCAGCTAAACTTTCCATATCATACCAGTAAATTATTGAAATAATGCAAAAGCCTTCATCAAGCTTTTATGGTGAGTGTAAAAATCCAGATATGGTTTTCCGGGAAAGTTTTTATTTCAGAGAATGTGGAGCACACTAGAAAACTTTCTTTAGTCTGTAAAGACCTACAGGACAACATTATAATCAGATAATCATCAGTGAAAACATAAATACCATCTTTTATTTAATTTCACTGGGGTTTATATATATATTTTTTTGGCTGCTGCCTCCATCCTGCTGTGCTTGCACAGGCAAGCAGTGATATCGCTCTCATTTCAGTGACAATTTAATATGAAATCACAGTTCTGCTGCTGGACATCCTGCAAAGAAACACTCTTCATGGTAAATTCCAGTCATTTTTGACCCTCAGTTTTCCTCAGAAAGACATATCAACAGTATTGATAAGACTTCATATTACCATCTCAGGAGTATAACAAGGTTACGATGATAGCTGTGTCAGCAAGACACTGAGCTTTTGATTCATGCCTTTATAAGAACAAGGTTGGATTACTGCAATTTATTGTTGGCAACTCTCCCAGACTGTTCACTATGTAGGCTTCACTTCATGCAAAACTCAGCAGCGTAAATGGTCAAAAACTATTAGAAAACATATCCAAATATAACTAGTAGTAACATCAGCACCAGACACATTATTATGAAAACCTCATCTGGTATAAAAAAACCTTGGAAAAAAATTCTTCCTGTGAAACCAGTGAATAAGCAGGAACTATTTCATCTAAGTGTTTTCTGCTTGTCATTTTAGAAAGTAACTTACTGTTTCTACTGCTGTGTCTCTGGTAATACTTGGTCTCTTTCATGTACTCTCTGTGGAATGTATTATTCTGATGAGCTCAGAGCTCCTGTTTTATTTTATTTTAGATTTGAATATATTAATAACACTATCATATATGAATTCATTAGTATACACAAATGGTTATTATGCTGTGCATTTTTAGATAAAAATACTATACTTAAAGTATGTGTAAGTTGCACACTTGTTTTTAAGTAGGTCACCTTTTGTTTTGACACCTTCAGGTTTATAAATATTAACTCAACAATACTTCAAATCAGTTAAAATATTTTAGAAATAATTATGTATGTACCTACATGCAATGTATATTTTTGCAAAGCAGAGCAGATAATAATTCCCTGATTCAATTATTATTATTTTAAATAAAAGAAACAGTATTAAAATAATAAAGGTCTAAAAAGTTGGAGGTGTAATATTTTGAGCAGTTTATATAGTTGGAACTGAATAGAAGATTTCAGAAATATTCTTTCCATGGCATTTGACATTGCAGCGAACTTAAAGCTCAGTGAAAAGACATCATTTGTTTTGGTTCAGAGGATTAATAGGAATGGCATTGCCTGAAACAGCACACTGTGAAGACAAAAAAAAGGTTACCAATTCAAGGCCCAGCTGTCCTATTTTGCCTATACCAGAGCTTGGTAAAATTATGGAAGATGGTTACTACTGCTTCTGTGAATGGATACCTCAAGGCTTCCCTTTCCTACCAATATGAACACCCTCCTGAGTTCCCAGGGAAGACAGAAACAGTTTATGTTGGAAAGGACTTCAGGAGATCTTTAGTCTGACTTACTGCTTAGGGCCAGTCCAGATAAGGTTTCTCAGAGCTTTGCTTACTCCTGTTCTTACTATCTTTGAGTATAGAGATCCACATCCACTGGGTACCCTCTTCCAGTGTATGACAGCCTCATGATGAAAAAATTATTCTGTATTTCTAATCAGAATTTCCCATGCTTCACCTTGTGCCCATTGTCACTCACCTTTTCACTCTGAGAAGAGTCCAATCAGGTAGGTGAAGAAGCAGAAAGTTACTCTATGTGTTTTTTTTCCTTCCAACTGGACAAACCCATTTCTTCTAAATTCCCTCTTTTACATCTGTGCTCCAGCTCTGATGTTGAATGCCCTCCACAGGACCCACTACAGTATGACATACTTGCAGAATGGAGTCTAAAACCACAGACAATATTCCAGATGCAGTTCCACAAGTGCCAGTTAGAGGAGACCAAGCACTTCTCTTGATATCTTGCCTACACTTGACAATGTATCCCAGGCTAACATAACTACAAATGCTTCTTTGACTTTACATTAACTCTCTGTTAATGATAGATTGCACTTTGAGCTCAGTCTGTGCAAACCTTATGGATGTTAATGGTCTTTTTTTCGGAGTATGATGATGGTGACTTCAGTTCCCACTGATGTCTTTAACAAGGATGTTAATAGCCCATTTTCCCTCTGTCATACAGCTCTAACAGACTGTTCCCTGCTGGTACCTTTCTCTGCTCCACCTCTCCTGATCACTAACTTTCTCTTAAAATGTTTCAAGAAAAAGAATAGATTAAGCCAGGAGCAGAAAACTATAAGGTTATGTATATGTCCTTAAAAAGGGTATTCCTGACTTTAAATAAAACATTGACTTTCTGTTGTATCATAACCTCAAAAAACCCAGGTCATTGAGCTTCAGCAGTATTATGATTCAGATCTTGGTATAAAGGTCAGAATATATGGGTGTCTTTCATCTACAAGTCCTTTTCAGTGAGATAATATTTAAACAGTTTCTGAAATGGAAAATAGTCCCCTTTGAGGTGCAGACCCAACTCAACACAGAGCACAGACATAGATCCAACTCAACACAGAGCACATAACATTATAATAGTTAAGACTTGAATATTTACTTACAAATCCTCATGTTCAAATTGGTAAGGAAACAAAGATAAATTTCCAGTTGTGACTTGAATTGCTAATATTTCCAGGTGCTCTTCTACCAACCCAACTGCAGAAATATAAACTTTATATCTAAGGATTCAATGCTGTAACTCCTTTTGTCCTAAGTATACAGAGACAGCTATTTTGCATTTGAATTATTTTAGGTAATTTTATATGAATTATCACAATACTAGAGAATAAGTACTTTTAAACCACTTGGTAAAATGATTTTTTAATACTGAAGTTGTACGGTGGCAACTATAATAATTTATATGGTAGCAGTAAAATTATTGGGTAATCCTTTTATTAAAGAAATATTACTGGCCTCATTAAAAAGCAGTTTAATTTTAAAAGTCAGCCCTTGTTATATCACAAGTGAAAGCATTAATATAACAAATTTCTGATGGATAATTTATTCTTCACAGAAGAAAAGGCTTGAAAATATTGGATATATCAGAAAAAAAGTAATGAAAATTTAAACACCTCCAGACATTTCTGCATATTATGGAAATACGTTTCCTTCTTAATGACAGAACATCTAACTGCATGAACAATTGCAATGATTACACAGTTCTCTTCATCCTGTAAATTCATCAACTAGTGTAGACAGCTAAAATAAAATACACAGATACTGTGCAACATGAATTATTAAGTATCAAGTAAGGACTTTTCTCAATTAAAATGGAAAATTTTACTAATTTCAATCTGATTCTCAATGTTATGGGGAATTGCTGTAACTCTGTGACTGGGTAGTTTTCATTTAGAATATAGAAGGTAAGCTGATTTCTTTCATGTGTCTAATATGTACAAACCTACTTTGGATGTTGCTAAAACTACATTGTTTCTCCTTTGCATAGAAACCTCAGGTTATTTGGAAAATTTTGCTTCTACCTATTTAAAAGTCAGCAGTAGTATTTGGATAGGTACCATTCAAAAACTTAATTCACTACAAATATGAAACCAGGTTACCAACAGTAAACATTGTAAACATTTTTCTTTCCTTAAATAATGATACCTTAACATGAAATATTGTAGATAATGTCTATCTCATCATAAATCTAGAAATAATAGAATAAATAGAACAGAATAAATAAAAAGAAGCTCTCTTCACTCTTTTATACCCGTCAGATTTTCTGGAATTTATGAGGTGTTAAAACAGACATGCCCATATTTGATATCTGATCCTTCTCTTACTCAGGGCTATTTAGTATGTGTCTCAGTGTCATTCAGAGTTATTTCATATCATCGCTACAGCAGTTCACAAGCAAAAATAAGTGCCCACTTGATGCAAGCTAGAAGGTAACACAATGAGAAGTAACATTGTTAGCTTGTTAGACATACTGCCCCGACAGCAGAATTTCAGTGAACGCTCCAATTGCTTGGTGCACAAAGTGAGGAACTTCACATTACCAAGGGCCAAGCACAGGTCTTTGCATTTAGCAGAACTCTGACAATGTTCAAATAAATTATTTGTACCCACATTGTAGGGGATTCTCTCCACATTATATAAATTTAACAACAATCCATGGTTTTCTGATTATTATCAGTAGATATTAACTGTTAGAATCCTAATCCTCTCCAGATGACAATCATATACATAAAATAAATTAAATGTGAGATTAGATTAAATTAAGTTAAATTATAAAATAAAATAAAGATATAAAATGTTGTGGGTTCTTTTCACAGATTGCTGGAACTCTTGATTCATATAAAACCATTAAAATGATTAAGATAACCATATTCTGAAGCATGTTGTGCCCTTTTAACTGAAACCATGTTAAATTATTTTATTTTTCAAGACAATGTAATTTTACAATGGTAGCCATACAGTTAGACCAGCCAGCTGGTCTCTGAATTTATTCAATATTATGTTTTTTAACCATCTGGACAAGTTCAGTTTTTATTTCATTTCTCTCTGTTAATGGGACTTCCTTTAGCGCATGCAGCTTTGGCAGGATACCAGTGACTATATCCATGTGGTACATTCTGCCCAAAACGCTGAGCAGCCTGTTAATCATCTCACACAATTGTTCAAGATTATCCAATTAATCCTCTCCAGCAATGATGTATACACTCATATGCTTATCTGCATTTGCAGCCTGCCCGTAAGTCAGGCTTAAGGTGTTGTTATGGTAGGTCTCCAGAGGGAATTTAATTTAACCACTGAAGTTTCAGGGCTAACTTTATAAAAACAATTTTTGTTGACTGTCTAACTTGCACTACTAGGAAAGTCAAAAGCTCTAAAATCTAAAATTAGGTACAACAGTCAATATGAACACGCATATCTAAATGGCATTTAATTTTAAAATATCAAGTACATAGCTTCTAAAATATTTATTACCGTTTTTAGCTAATGTGTTTAAGTTACACTAATTATAATAATCTGTTATTGGGTCTCAGCACTTGCAGCTGGCATGATCTAATGGCACAAATAAGAATTTATCATGCATCATAGCCCAGCTTAGATTTAAAATATTAGTAGTAAGGTTATAAAAATGGGAGGGGTTGCAGTGACATAAAACTGTATTTTATGGATAAGAGGTGTATCTATTCCCTTTATGAAGAACTAAAATATTTAGAGGAGAATTCATTAATATGTTTATGACATTCAAAAATTTACTAGCCAAAATTTATTCTTTGTCTGAAATTTGTATTTGATAATGAAAATATAATAGAAGGTGAAGACATTAGTTGATTTATAGAATTGTTAGGGCAGATTTCTTATTTATCACCATGACATTTAAGATATAATTTAAAATTGCAGTTATTTTGCTATTAATTTTATATTCTGAAGTTATTTTTATTGGCAGTGTTTGGAAGCTGACCTTTACCTGCATGAAGCTTTCAACAAGAAATGCCATGAAAGTTTACAAATTCTTTTAATAGCATATTATGAGTTTATAAAATTAATTTTGAATCATTTAAGGAAACCACATACTACATACATTATCACACTGCTATAACAAATGTGTTGATACTTCAGAGAGCTACTGAAATGGAATTCAGTTTCTTTCAGATCATAAAGGAATATTGGTAGTAAGGGTCAAACTGTGCCACTTATTTTACATTGATTTTCACTTTATGAATGCATATACTTAGTATAATGGAACAATTCTGAGGAGTAAGATGCTGTTCAGCATGAGGCATTGGGATGTGCCCCTAGGTACTTAATCCTTTTCACAAGGAGAGCACTGACTACATCAAACATCTTGAGAACTTGGCTCATTACAATAGTTCTGTAAATTCACTTGAGAAAAAAACTCAGGTAAAACTGATCCAAAACAAGGCAGTCGAAAAAGGTCTAACTCCATATTTCTCCCTGTACTTATTTTCAAGTCTGATAATAATAAAAGCTTTTCTAGAGCAGTTTTGTCAGAGATGAAATTAAAGGATCTAATCCTGAGCCAGGAAAATTGATTATTTGGAATTGGTTTTTTTCTTGCTGTAGATTTTGTACACCTTTTCAGCTGAGTGAATCATTCTATTGTCCATTCACAGCTGGTGAAAAAAAAAAAAAGCAGCACTTCTAGGGCACAATTAATTTTGTTTTTAAATAGGCATCTAAAACGAATCTCGCTCTGAAAACACATATAGCTACCCACTGAGTACAAAAAGGACCTAGATCAGATTCAGAGATATATACATATATGTAGTTGAGCTGAATCTCACTCCTCATGTTTATTCAATGGAAGAGTTCTTCATGAAGACTTAGTAAAGAATCTCAGAATCACAGAATCACAGAATCACAGAAACACAGAAACACAGAAATACAGAAACACAGAATGTTAGGGATTGGAAGGGACCCAGAATATCATCTAGTCCAACCCCCTTGCCAGAGCAGGATCACATAGACTAAGTCACCCAGGAACACAGTCTCCTGGGTCGTACAGTATTTTCTTCCAAAAAAAAAAACCAGTGGAATTATATAGTGCAATGTTGTATTTTTAAAAAAAACCCTACCAACAAACAAAAACCAAACAAACAAAAAAACCAAACCAAAAAAACCCCAACCAAACAAGAAAAAACACAAAAATTAGGCTTTTTAAAGTATGTGAAGTATAAGAGAAGGAATACGCAGTCATCTGAGTTGGAAGATCATGACTGCAGGAGTTTTGACTTCCTTTTTTGGAAGCTGAAATTGTAAGGGACCAGATGTATCAGCTGAAAGTTCATAAATCCATAGAACCTGCTGGGATTCATCCCAGAGTACTGAAGGAGCCAGCAGATATTATGGCAGAGGTCCTCTTAATAACCTACCAAAGGGCTTCAGAGTCTGGGTAAGTCCCTGTTGACTGAAAGCTAGACAATGTTATTCCAATTTACAGGAAGGACATGAGGGAAGTAAACTACAGACCTGGTAGCCTAACTTCAGTTCCTGGAAAAATTATGGAGAGGACCATACTGGGTGCTATTAAAAGGCATTTAAAGGACAATGCCATCATCACTCACAGTCAGCATGGGTTCACAAAGAGAAAGGTCTGTTTAACTAATTTGATATCCTTCTACAGTAAGGTCACTTGCCTTATCATAAGCTGTTTCAGGGGAAGATCAGACAAGATATTAGGAAAAATGTGTTCAGCGGGAGTGGTCAAGCACTGGAACAGGCTTCCTAGAGATATGGTAGATAACCCAACTCTGACAGTGTTTAAGAGGCATTTGGACAATGCCCTTAATAAAACACTTTCACTTTTGGTCAGACTTGAACTGGTCAGGCACTTGCACTAGGTGATCACTGTAGGTCCCTTCCAAATGAAATCTGGTCTATTCTATTCTATTCTATTCTATTCTATTCTATTCTATTCTATTCTATTCTATTCTACTCTATTCTATTCTAGTAAATCCCCCAAGGTTCTCCATTGCAATACTTGGTGGTTTAGACGTTGTCTTTTGTTCTCCTGGAAAGAAGTGCAATTGCTGTATTGATTTAACTATCAGGTCAATATGATTAGATAGTACATATTTTTAGGAAATATTGCCTCCTTCATGCTTTCTCTCACAGTGCACAACTCCTGCTTTACTGCATTTAAATAATTATTCACACATCTATGTTATTTCCTCTCAAGTACTGATATGACTGTTTTATAGTCAGCATGAAATATGATTCTGAAAGAGAAAATGTCACTTATTTGGCTCATCACAGCAATGAGAAAGTTCATTGCAGAAAGTATTTTATTTTTTAATACGTATAAATGGTAGAAATATAACAATTTTTATTCTAATTGACCTTTTAAAAAGGTTCTGGTTGTAGCATTCCTGATGAATAATCCCATTATAAAAACACTTTAAACCTGACATCAGTGATCATAAACCAGTCTCCATTTGGCTTTACCACATAGTATGTATGAATAGTTTTCCTTAGAATTTAAAGTTACAGACCAACTAATAGAGAAAACAGTCAAGGCAAATTCAGGCTGGATACAGAAGATTTCACCAGCAGCAATATCACATAACTCAAATGAAAACAGATGTGCAGAGCCTGCCACCCTTGTTTGCAGAAATCCACAAAGTACTTCGAATTACAGAAAAGAGTGGAAGATTCAGAACTATGTTAATTTATGCCTGTTATTTTGATTTTCATACCAGTCAAGTGGAAAAGAGAAAGAAAGTTAACATGTTTTGTCTTCATTAAGTTCAACACATATCCAGTGCCACTAGGGTGTCCACTCTCACCCCAAAAGAGCTATCAGTCTCTGGCCATGCTTTAGAAATACTTGATCTGATGTATCAAATATCTCTTGTGGGTGAAACCAAACAACTCCTGCAAAGCAGGATAAACTTACAGATGGGCAATAAAAGACAGAAAAACCTGGTTAGCAATAGGAGGAACACTTTCCACTAAACAACCACACCATCTATGATATTCAAGGAGCAGCAATAAACTGAAAACTATTTCAAACTCAAATGAAGAGGCTGCAGACTACAATTCATTATTCTACAAAATTCTTGATTTAGTAGAAACATTGATTTCATGGCATGCTATTTATGCTGCTTTCAGCTGCAAGAGGTAATGATAAGTATCCACCTCTTTCACGGTGAAATAAATGTTTCTTCCCTTTGTTCTTATGCTTCATAGATAACAAACATCTACTTTTTCAGTTGGATTATCTTACTGACATAAGTAAGTTAAACTGAGAGCAAGTATTGCCAGTCTATAATTATTTTAAATTATTTTGCTTACACACCTGACTTACAGTTGGCATGCTTATGTGCCTGAAACCTTGTCTTTTTTCTTCCAGCTACAGGCACAGGTCTAGAAAATAGTAGACCTTCTACATACAGCTCGTTCTTTCTATATCTAGAGATTTATCATTATTTTACCACTACTGCAAAACACAGTTATTCTACATTTTTAAAGTGGAAATAAAATATAGAAAAAGCCAGAGAGATTGTTATGGTGGGTTTTGTGGTAAAATGGTTTCCTGGTGAAGTGCTGTGTTTGATGTTGATGTGTATGACATTTCATTTTTAGAATACTACAACCAGAGGCTAAAGTTTGCTCAAAACTGCTTTCAGTCTTGTCTGCTCTTAGAAATCCACTCCAGGATTATAATCAAGTATTTATTTATAAACCACTAAGGTGGCAGTAGGATGATTTGACATTTATAAACAAGTCTCTTGTTTGCTCAGTTTTATGTGTATATGTGAACACCCACAGAGTTTACACACAAGATATAATTTCCAGAGGTGATTTTGGGCTTGTGTACAACACAAATTAATTTTGCATGGTAAATGCCTCTTCCCAGCAGCTAGCATTTCCACAGCTGGTTGCTGTTTCACTCACCATAGTTTCCCATCACATTCAATTCTTTCATCAGCTTTTCCCCAAAGAAAGAAAATATTTAACCACAACAAATCAAAAGCAGTGAAAGAAATGTTACTGCAATTATTCAGTTTTCTTTTGTGGTTGGAGAAAGCCCATACCTTTGCTCTTTGGACTTCACCAAACCAAAGTCATGGCTTTAAGACTTCAAGGAGCAAGAACTTTGATTTCTGTTTCTTTTAACAAATAGTATTTAAATAATAAATAATAATAATTATTATTATTTTCATTTAAAGCTGTTCTGATTTCCTTTTCTAATTGCTAAGTCTCTCTCCCTCATTCTCTTTCTCTTCCCCTCTGGGGAGGGAGGAGGGTTAACAGACAGCATCTGTTATAGGTCTAGCAGACTACTCTGACCATAAACCCTGACAAAGAAAAAATGAAATTTGATCAAAATATTAAAAACAGTCAAAGGGCTATGTTTATATCTCTTAATATCCTATTCTCCTGAGTTTTGATTTAGTAATTCAAGAATATCTTCTGTATGGTAATGTCTATATGCTGAGCAATTGTATCAGGATTTCTCGTTTTTTTCACTCTGCCCCACTATCAGCAAGTAGGCTGTGAGTGAACAGGAGACTGGGAGGGGACACAGGACAGCTGACCCAAATTGACAAAAGGGTTATTCCAAGTCATATAACATCATGCTCAGCAACAAAAGTAGATGTTTGGTTACTTTTCCAAACTTAGCCACTGCTCAGAGACAGGATGTACAATGGTCTCTTTGTGAGATGATGAGTGATTGCCTTTGAATCACTTTATTTTTTTTCCTTCACTTATTAAACCATCTTTAGCTCAACCCATTAGATTTCTCAAGTTTTCTCTTTCATTATGTCTCATCTTGCTGGAGAGGCGGACTGAGCAAGCAGCTGGTAGGTGTTGCTGGTAGCTGATAAGTAATAACACTAAAGCTTATTTAGTTGGTGCAAGTGGGGATTAATCAGTCTATGCTTTAACTTATAAAGCCAGTGTAAACAGTATAATATTTTACTCAGTTCATCTCATGGGTCCTTTTCAGGGTATGTAATCCTAGCATATAATTTTCAGGCTTAGGTCCCTGCTTGACATCTATCTTATCTATACAGAATAAAATGCTTTGAAGGTTTTTGAAATTACATCAAGTAAGGTTAACACCACACTCTAAATGTTACCTGTCCCAGTAATGTATCTTTGTCAGCTCAGAATATGTAATTTCATACTCTGTTCTATCCTATCATGGAAAATAGGTCTGCCTGTTAGCCTTATAATCCTTCTGTTCATCAGACAGATTCACCATACTTCCCCATCTTACCTTTTTCAGTTCCTTAAATCTTTATTTTCTCAAAGGAGAAAATTGTACTTTCAATATTAAGTTCTCCTCTCATAACGTTGCATTCTGAAGTTTTCTCCAGTCTCAAAATTACAAGCCATTTCCCCTAACAGTTGTTTAGTATCATCTTTCATAGATCGGTTTCATATTTTATTCTAGTATCACTACCAAGGATCAATGGACATTTAATATTTTTCCCCATTTTATTTCCCCTTTCCCTTTCAGATTTTGTCATTCTACACTTGAATTTTCCATATTAATGTTCCCCCTGCCTCTCCCATTCTCTGTTTCTACTCCAAAGATTTGATAACTATGCCATCCCTTTCCTAGACTGCCAAAAAGTAACTACAAAAGTAAATTCCAAGCTCCTGAAAAAGAGAAGGAAAAGCTTCATACATATTAATAAGCCTGAAACAATATTCTACTAACAGCCTATTATTATTCCTTACATCAAAAGAAAATACAGAATATGAGTCTGAGAAACTGCAAAAGTGAAATGGAAATTTACAGAAATACTGTCTGGCAGACAAGAGCTCAAAGAATAAGACAAAACTCACAAAAAAACCAAACCAACAACAAGAACAAAACACACACACACACACACAAAACAACAACAACGACAAACCACCACCACCCCCCCCCAAAAAAAAATAAATCCAAATCCAACAAAAGAACCCCAAGAAAATCAAAACAAAACACACAACACCAAAACAAACCAACCAAAAAAACCCTACAAACCAAAAGTCTACCAACAAAAAACTAAGAAGCACTCCATAATGGCAAGTGAAATACATATAGAAATGGGTAGCATGTATATCAGCCCTTAAATGATGGTAAGTGTGCAGGGTTACTCAGCATATAAGAAGACATTATAACCTGTGTAGGGCTTCTTATTCTTAAGAATGAGGGATGGAAAAAGAGACAATAACAAATTTAGGTGAATACATCAGGAAGAGATACCATTATTCATGCAGCTAGCCAAAAAGTCAAATACTAGCACCTCATATATGCCAAGACATTCTACACTGAGTTTATGAAACACTATAGCATGCTACTCTACAAGAAGTTCCAGGGGATAAAGATAAAAAAATGTGCTCTCAGTGTGGGTGAGGGTGCATGATATGTTAGAATATATTTGGAGTAGACTGAGGACGCCACATGTTCACACTACCCAGAAGCTTAGCTAATAACCATTTTAATGTAAAGTGTTAGGAATCAGTCAAAACCCTCTTAGATTGTTGGTATCTTGTAGAGTGTGTATGGAGATGCAATTATACTACAATTTCTGCCTGACAAAAGTCACCAGGGTCAGGTCCCCAGTACAACACAACATGAAATCAAATAGGGTCATTGTTTTAAAAATCTATTAGATTAGAATCAGTGTGAGATAAAAACCTAGGAGAATAAAATGGGTCTGCAGCTCACCATAGAGCTAGACGTGATTCTGCATTCCCTACACCACATGACAGCACTGTGCATGTTGGTTTCAGCAGTTATTTTGTTAAAAGACAAGAATAATGCAATGAAGGCTAGACTTCCATAATAACAAATAATAGTATTGAGCACTCTGATCTTAACTTCCACTTATGCTATAGAAAGTTTTATCTACCTGATTTTAGCTGAATTATCTTTAAAACCTCACATATTTCTTTAACTTCACCAAATCAGATTTGGAAATAGAAAAATAGAACCAAAAGGTCTTCTTGCACGAACTTTGTTATAACCTGTAAGGATTAAACACCAGAAGTGGTTTTAGAGACCATATCCAAGAAGTCTCCTGTTCAATTCCATTTAAAGGATTAAAAGTCTGTGTGCTTATTCATAAAGCTTTTAGGTACAATATAGTTCCATTTTCATGGAAAGATGTATGAAATACTCAAACAAAAGCTAGCTGGCTTATAAATTCTAAAATCACTGTCACCATAAATAATTCTGAGTCAAAGTATATGCTTGCATCCATACTACTTTAACAACATGGAATATAATTAGTAATCACACAAAAGAATGATAGAGACAAAGAATATGACTGGGTGTATCATAAACCTGAAACGATTACCAAAAAACAGAAATTTATTTTTCCATAGTAAATATGTTTAATAAGAGATCCACATCTATTTATAAACTCAGATAAACTGTGCTTTTTTTTAAAAAATGGAGAAATACAGAGCATTCCCTACTGACTCCATTAAAAATAAGTCCCCTGAGGCATTGCAAAGCTAAATATTTTTATACAATATTTCATAGTCAGAGCTGTACAGCATGTGAAAATATGCCTTAGGGCAGTAACACACAGTATCAAATTCCCTTCTGTGAAACCAGGTTGGAATTATGCTTTCTGACATGAAGATAAAACAGAATGATTACTTTTATATTCAGAATTGAAGCTGTGTACTCTTTTCTTTTTTCTAAAGGTGCATTCAAGATGTTGAGGTTGGTTTTATAAATGATCACCTAATGTTATCAGTGATCTCATATCAAAAGAGCTTTGTTTAGATATGACAAAAGAAAAACTTGAAGGACATAGTGTTTGTTGAGTGGTATATAAAGAAATGCAGATCTTTGTTGTTCTCTTCCTACAGTCAACAAGAAAAACAAGTCTCAAGAAGCTGCACTAACTCCAGAAGCATCATATATATTAATCATGCTGAACCAGTAAGGACCTAATCCTACTTCCCTTTAAGTAAATTATAATATTCCAGTAGATTTCTGTCACAGCTCTATGTAGGTTTTCAAAATACAATTATGTGAATGTCTTTTAAAGTGAATGGGAAATTTACAACTTATATAAAAAATAAGACTGCTTACAAAAAGTATGCAGAATTGAGCTCAAAGAAATGTCAATGACAGAAAATAACTTTATAATTGTTGCAAAATACCTGAACAAACTAAATCTCTTTGAAAATAAAGAGATGTTTTCTGGTTTCTTTACCAAATGATTATCTCATGTGCTCTGAGCTTCCTGCTTTTTAATTTTTTTATAGGTCTGAAATGACTTTGACGTCCATAAGCTGTTCTTTGCCTAGTTTCAGGAAAAACGCCACAGGGATGATGATTCTACATGGAGTGTGAATAAAATACTACATTTCACTTAGTGTTTTCTATTTGGAGAAGAGTTTCCTACAAAGACAACCTGGTTTATTATGATTTATTAAAAATGTCATACCCATCTTCCTATTCCTTCAAGGCAGAGCATTATCATGCTACATCTGTTTGGACAACAACGTTAGCTGATTGAGTTAGGATGTATAAGGCCACTTAATATAGTCCAAAAAAACCCCTTAAGTGCCTTTGAAGAGGCATATTAAATCAGGGCACATACAGAATCACAGAACCGTTAGATTAGAAAAAACCCTTAAGATCTTCGAGTCCAGTCATTAACCTAACACTGACAATATGGGACATAGGAAGGCCCTAGAGTTCCTGATTTTGGTGTGCATACAGGTGCCATCTAGACATACACCCAGACTATGGTCGAAGTGTCCATGTCTTCTCTGGTTCAACTTCAAATAGCAAAAAATGTGGTACTTAGGCAGGATGGGAGTAAAGATCCTTTTCAGAAGCTTTCCTTCTCAGGATGATCTATGAAGCAGGACATATGGGGTATACCATGCACCTGTCCAAGAGGTTAGACACATTATAAGAGCAATTAAATTAAAAGTCTGCCTGACAAATAATTCTATCAACTCAAAAGTATACACAGAAAGATTAGCTTCTTACACTCAGTTAAACACCAAATGATAGCTGGGGAAAAGTCCTCTTCACTCCCTTAAAAACCACTTGGCTCCCTACAAAAGCAATTAAGATTAAGATATATGCATTTCAAAAACTCCAGACTGAAATTATGCACTCTTTTTTTTGTAATCTAGAACTGGGGATGCCTTAGTTGAGATACATGTGATTACTAATATATAAATATTTATGTTGTATGGCAAAGTAATAGTTAACATATTTCATGTGGAGCTGGAAAGAGAATTGTTAAAATTTTATGGTTTTGCTACTAATGGATTAAAAAGCCTCCTCTAGAGATGTCAACATTTAAGACTAAAAAGGACTAAGCTTGTGGACCATTAAAGCAGATTTTTTTTAAGAAGATGAAATAAGAGAACATAAAAATGATCAAACTGGATCAGAAAAAAAATGGTAGTCCATCCATAGACTCTGTATGATAGTAGACAATAGCATGTATCAGAGAGATGTGCTGAACATTACAAGCACTAGCGATACTTTCCCAATAAAGCCTCTAGCAATTAAAGTTCAGGAAATCTAACCTAGAAGTGGCAGATTTTACCTATTAGCCGGTGAGAAATTTTTTTTTTATTAATTTGTTCAACTGCTTTCACAAGCCACATAAAAACTTTATCATTCAAAAACTTTATCATCTAGTCAAAAAAATTTGGAGCTATATATTATATAAAACTGTCCTGAATAAGCTTAATTTCATATAGATTCTTTCTGTTTTATGAAAATATAGTTAAACATATCTGTTTTGATTTTTCACATTCCTTAGGATTCTACAGACTTTTCTCAGATTCTCTCTGTAACCATTTTTTCCAGGATAAATGCTGTAATCCCCTTAGCCACTGAAGCCAATCTATCTGTCTGAACACTCTTGCCATCCTTGTCTGGGGAAGCAGTCATGGAAATAGTACCCAAGATGCAGACTTTCTCTAAAGTAGTAGAATGCCATTTTCTGTTTTCTGTTTACTATTTGTGCTTCAGTTTGCTGGACACTGCTCAGCACCGTATGTTTCCACTGAAATAGTCTAGTCCCTTTTCCTGGACTGGAATAATAGAGTTAAAATATTTAGTTCATTATCTAGTGTTGTATCTAGACATTTAAGAGCTTTTCAGTTTTTTTTTTATATCCATTTACATTGAAATTTATGTGCCTCTTTCATAATCTATCTACTCATTATCACAAGGTTCTTATAAACTCTCAAAAATCATGTTTGCTAATAACTTAGTAGCACCAACAGTCAACTGATATTCCAGTTCCTTTTCAAGGATATTTATAAATTCATTCCTTCATTCCTTTAGATTTGATCCATATGTAATCTGTCAATACTGGGGTTAATATTAAACTATGGATTTAAAAATTTTTCATCATTCCATGTTTAAGGAGTAGAGCTTTCTGCAGTTTCCTTATTTGTAGGTCTGCCACATCAACTTCTTGATAAGTTATTAGTAACTTCTAGATTAATTGGCCAATTTTATACAAATTTAACACAGACTAGTCTTCAAAGTAAAGTTCTTTAAAAACATCAGAAAATCAGCATCAGAAACTCATTTTTTCTTGAAGAGACAGTCATAAACACAGTTACATCTGAAGTGTACTTATAATTTTGCGGAATAAAATAGTGAGTTAAAGTAATGCCTGGGTTCTAATGCATGTGACTAGTACTCCAAACTCAGCTTTAGTTGGAAGGATAGGAAGTGTAAAAGAAACGCTGTGATTATTTCCAATAATTTGTAAAACATTAAACCTACTGGTCCTTTCATGAAAAAATAAAACAGGAGAACAGAAAAAAAATCTTTAAATCTTAATGCCTGTAATGTTGTACCTTCAGAGCATACAAGTAATGGGAATTAATGTGTGCACTGAATGCAGTTGAGACTCCTAAGTAAAGAGTAATTAGTACTAAGCTATAATTCATTAAGGACCATTAGGGGATACTACTATTCCTTAGCCCAGTTTTACTGGTGCTTTTCCCTCAGATTAATTTGTTCTGTTCCCGGGGAGGGTGGAACCAACAACAACAAAAACCAAACCAAACAAAAAAAACAAAACAAAACCAAAAACAAACAAAAAACACCAGACCAAAAAACCCACAACCCCACAAACTTAAAGATGATGGAAAAGATTAAAAAAAACACCCAAAACACCAACCAACCAACAAAAGAGTAGGCACAAATGACTTTTTCATTTCCTGTACTAGTTGCCTTAAAGCAAGCACCAGTACAAAATTGAAAATCTATGCAGTTAGAAGGATTAGTTTAAGAGGTCAGGGAGGAAAAGAAGGTGGGTGGATGGCTGATTGCCTCCTTCCCACATGTTCTTAATGTAGCTGTACCAAGAGACTGAGAAAGATGCCCTAAACTGATCAGATATCTCCTCACAGAAGTTGGAAAAAGACTGTGATGCCCTGATACACATTTTTTTCTAACATCACCCCACAGTTACTAGCCCCTTCCTTTGGGGGGGCTAGTATTTTCCTATCATGAAAAAGTCACAATACATTGAGATAACTTCCTATGCTAAAATCAGGTATGAGCTATAGTATTGTATTGTGGGATACATTTTATTTTCATCTCTGAAATGTGTTACAAATCTGTTTCAGCTGTTGTGGCTCCTTTTTTGAGTCGTCTGTGTCTGAAAGTACAGGTTCTAAAATAGCAATACTCTCCTGGTTTTGTGTAACTGTGGTCACATTGTAAGTACTGTAGTGCCTTTCAGCTGAATATCAAAGCATGAACATAAAATATGCATTTGAGATTCTTATTTTCCAGGGATGGTGTTATCTTAAAGATTCTTTGGTGGCTATCAGAGATAAATGCACTGTCAAAGTAATTCACAAGTTGACAGGTACTATCTCTCTTTAACCTTACCATGAAAGAACAGCTAGACAGTTCATAAAAGGATCTTTAAAACCAGAAAAATCTGGCTTAACATACTAAGGAACCTGCCCATCAAACAAGTGAGGTCTTTGTTCTAGCATCAATGTGACACATCAACTAGACAGTAGATATGCTTTGATTGTGGAACAAGAAACTCTCTACATTAGACCAACTAGGAACTTTATTTTGGGTAAATATAAGGTGTTTATGTATCTTAAATGGGTACTCTAAATTTGTCTGTTGTAAACACAGATGCTCTACACTGAGCTCTGAATTTAGAGTTTCATTTCCTTCCCCTTAAATATGTACTTTTTTGGTATCCAGTGGAACTAAGGTGAATAGTTTTCTTGTGGTAACTAAGTTTCATCCATATATGTATCTAAATTTCACAACTGGGAATTACAGACAAAAAAAATAAAATAATATAATGCAATACTAAATGTGCTATTTTGAAATATTATAGGATTCTGAGTACATTTAAGGCATAATTCCAAATTAATTGAGAAATATATATGATTCTGGAACTGTGCTGTCTGGTTTCATGTGTTTTAAGAGAATGCAGAAGACTTACACTATAAACTAAAATATCACTTTGCAATTTTCTTTAATACATTTCTTAATGTGAGGTAATGCAGGAGTGTAAGCAAAACTTTCCTGTGTACTAAACAGAAGTCTTTATTTAAATTAAAGGTTAATGGCTTGATATTTATTACCTTTTCTTATATCTATTATTTTAAACAAAATAACAAAAAAAAACCCACCCATAATTTCTTCTGAAAATGATTGTTCATTCTTTGTCCCTATTCTTTTTGGTTTACGTTTTTTGTTTGTTTGTTTTTTTTTTTACCATGGTAGCACACAAGCATGAAGAAGGCTATCTGTGATACACTGTCTGTGATCCATGCCACAAAGAAACAGCATCTAACCCATTTTATTTATGCCAGATTCTGGTGACTCAATTTGAAGATGTCTTGTAAAATACTGAAAAAATTACAAATCATACAGTATATTGCTAGGACCTCTGAACTAAGTCAGCACTTTTCAAGCAATATTTTTCATTGGTTCTTTTTACATTATTATTTACATTGTTGATCTCTGAGGGAATTAGAATTCTCCACATATTCATAAATTTCACACCTTTTATTATTTTTCTTACATTTTAGAGTGACATCGTCTGTAAAGAAAGAATGGAATAATAGTATGAATGGTATAATAATGGAATATCTCCTTCACATTACATACTCTCATGTACCATGAAATAAATATTGACAGCTACTGACAGCAGAATAATTTTGGCACTAGTATCTGATATTGCCATGGTTAAACCTACTTTGAAATATACCTAGGAATTATCTATTGATTTCCTAGATCTGTCACTTTAGGAATATGTGGCCCAAATTCTTAATCTATAATTTCTTCCAAATTGGAATTATAGTGTGCCATGTATTTTAGTTGTCATGTAGCAAAAGCTCTGAAACTTCCATTCTCTACTTTTTATGTAGATATTTTATATAGATTTTTATATATACTTTTTGTAAACTGTACCTCTGCAAGGTGGAAAGTGAGATTTGGTTATGATTATGAAAATTTAAAATGCTATGGAAAACTACTGCTCTTAGAGAAAAGCACTGCATGCCAACTTTGTTCAGAATAACACACAGTTAAAGGATTGAGGTCAGTAAACACTATCTTTCACAGACTAAAATTTATTTTCTTAGAGACAACCTACATATGGTTACTGTTTAATAAATGTTCTCTACTTAGACAAGTGTAATAGCTTCTATACGTAACTAGAAAAATAGTGTGATCTTTAAAAAAAAATAAAAAGGTATACCTAAATATGGAGATATCTATGACATTTTAAATAGACTTGAAAGAGAAAAGCTCAAGAAGCCAATTCTTTAGATATTCTTCTGGACTCAGTTCTGCACTGTTTTAAATGCCTTTAGTCTATCATACTACAGTCTTCAGGGGCAACAAGTTAGCCTCTAGCAGTGTCTGTCCGTTATGGGTCTGGCTGAGGTTTAAACCATTACAACAACAACAACAACAACAACAACAACAACAAAAAGTGAAGAAGCAGTGGTTACATATGCACTAAGCTTCTTACTGAGAATCTAGGGCTGTATCTACCCTGCAAAGTTAAAAGCCAATGAAACTTCACGATCAATTTCCTTCCTTTCCCCTTTTTGTTTTCCAGTTTTTTAGTGTATTTATAGTTGAAGCAAAAAGCACCCATGCTCTGCTAAGGCAAAGGATATGCACTTCTGTACTGAGCTTCATCCTTCAGTGACGCTTGAAACCAAGAACAAAAGTTTTCCTGAAAGGTATGTTCCCACACAAAGAGGAATTCAGTCAGAACACAAAGGCCTCGTTTCCTGAGGCTGACTGATTGCAGTAAAGCTGCTAACATCCCACACAACTCACAAATGTAAGACTGAGAAAGATTCAAATACTACTACAAATACTAACTACTAAACAGAAAGAATGTGAGTTCATGGTCACAGAGCAGAAATGTGAAAGTTAACTCATACTGAGGAGCATGGAGAGAAATTCTTTAAATAACTATCTTAAATGCTATTGTTCTAATCTTAGTAAATTAGATGACATCTGGCTTATGCTGGCAGTGTTAATGTTTAAGGGAAAGGAAGTGGTAATATTGGCATTGTAGCCCAGAAGAAGGAGACTTATGATCAGAGTCTTTCAAACTGTGCTGCAATCTAACTAGCAGGGATGAATCATAGAACACGCAAAAGTGCCTGGTACCTGACATCAGAGGACTGATTCCTCTCTCCAGGTAATTGACAACTCCAGTCAAGGGTTTTCAATGTTTATGGGTTATTGATCTATCTGACACAGCAGAAGCTAAATTTCATGTAAAAGTCTGTACTCAGATCAAATTAGAGAATAGTTGAGTGACTTATAAAACACCTATCAGCTCTAGAGTAGAGAAAAAAGAAATGGCATCGAAATAGGATGCTTCAGTAAGAGGTCATATCTCTGATCATGCCAGAATTTCCTCCATACTACCATTATTTATTTGACACTTCTATAGATTATTACAGATTATTACCAGTGACCCAGACCACCTTATATCAGTACTGTGCTAACAGAACATGTTTCTAATAGAAACACAGAAACACCACCTCGCAACCACTCTCTCCCCTAGTGTCATTCTGCAAGGAGAGTCCAAAATAACAGGTCTAGGGATTAGGGAGGGAATCCATAGAGAGATGTGATTTCCATAAGCATTCTGCAATACTTACATTTTGATATTTGTTTTGTAGTACAATTCCCTACTTTTTGGTATTGTAAGTAAATCTATTACATTATGGATCTTGTATTAAGTAATATGGCTCAAAAAAAAAAAAAAAAAAAAAAGGCAGGCAGGGTTTCCTAATAATATGGTATACAAATATATCAGATATTTACACATTTCCACAAAAAGAACTACAGTTTTATAAAGGAGATGAAAATGAAAGTGAGGTGAAATTTAAAGGAAACATAAATATTTGATACCAAACAGAAGTGTTAGGAAATTAATATGGCAGCAACATAACATCTAAATATTTAAGAAGAATATTATCGACAGTAAATTCTATGTGGTCTAAAAGGCTATGACCATTTAAAATACATTAACATATATGAGTCATATATATATTAGACTATATTTCTAATTTCAAATCCGTCTTATTTTCATAAAGCACCATAAAGTCATTGTCCCTGCTGAGATCATATATTACAGAAAAAAGGAGTAGATTGTCATGATGATTCACTGAATGTATTTTTGTTACATCTGATGTTATTTAAATTACTGCAGAGCATACTTGAAAAATTGGTGTTGCATCCTTGCCCAGAACCTTTAATGAAAGGCAGTGACTAAAGCAATGAAATATATGGTAAAGGCTATCCAATTACTGGCATAAAGATCGTGACACCTTTTTTATTAGTAGTATTGTAGTGTATATTCAACTTAATGTTTAACACAGCTAAAAGAATAATTAGATAAAATTAATGTATAAATATTTTTTTAATCCGAAAAAAACCACACAAACATAATTTTCAAAGTGAATCTGTGAGTATTGAAGGTAAAGTGTAACACAGTCTTTCCTGTAGACTGGATTTTTCAGAAATCTTCATCCCAAAAAAACAGAAATAGCTGCACTATTTGATGGGCCCAGATAATCAAAAGAATAAAGGCCTTTACCATCACCTGTCACTTTTAGAATGAAGCCTCCTGCAAGGCACAAAAGTTGAAGAATTTCACTGGCTTTTGTTTTGCAAAGTTTGGTTAGCCATGAAAGGAAACTTGAAAAGATCAGACAGGCAGTGAGAAAAGAGGGCAAGGAAACTGATTCTGAGCAGACATATACTAAGCAAAAGCAGTTCTGTGTTTTAGTGAAATAGGATTTGGGGCTGAAAAAATACACAAATAGGTGCCATTGAACCTCCAATACTGCCATGAATTTAACCTAACAATCAACATCGACCACACTGAATCACTAATTACCAAAACAGAGCACCAACACAATGCTTGTGCATATGACATCTTTTCAGATACTCTTTTAAGCACAGACAGATCTGCTGAAAGTACATCTCATCTTACAACATCTCATTCACATGGGAAAACAATGAAGAGAAAGACATTGTTTAACTTACAAATACAGCAAATTATTTTTTAAATCTGTATTTTTAACCCAGTTTTCTACCCAAGTAGAATTTTCAATTTTTTTTTACATGAAAAAGTAATGACATCTAGTGGCAGATTAAATTAATTACTATTCTATAGTGGTAGCAAAGGACACAGTAAAGAAATCCATCAGAGTGATTCACTTTGCAACTATCAGAGCAATTACTGACCCAGTCTCTTTCTTTAGAAAAGTTATGGGTATACATGCAGGACTGGACCTGAGAGAAAATAAAACGCATAAGATGTCATTGTCAAAACAAAATATTTAAACTCTACTAGCAAATATGACTGCAAGCAAAAAAACAAAACAAAAACAAACAAACAAACAAAAAAAAACAACAAAAAAGTCTTTGCACATGCAAAAAAATCCTACAACAGTCTGAGTAACTCCCCATCTCTGCAATTTTTCCTTATTTGTGTTGATTTTAGTTCAGCCAAGATACACTTTTTAAAGATAGAGTAGCTGGCAATGCTTTCTGAATCATGAAATTTTTCCAAAATAAGGTACTTCTCTCCTAACCCCTTTGTCCAATCTAAATAGATCACTTGAGGAAATTGCTACTTTTGTACTATCACTTAGTGCTTTTATTTATTACTATTATTCTTTAAACAATACAATATGAAAGAATGACCCAGGCAAAGAATAATAACACCCAAAGATATTTTCCACTTCTGAAAGTTTAGATCAGAATTTTGAAGAGAACAGGTTTTCTTAAAATCTGATGTTTTGGGAGCATATGCATTTAATAAAATTGTCTTTTTAGTTTATTCTCAAATAGGAATCATAATTCACTAGCAAGTCTTGTGTTATGATAAGAAACACAGACTACTGGGTCACTGCCATTTCAGATAGGTGAAAGAAAGGCCAAAGAATATTTGATGTAGTACCAAACCACAGGTAAATTTATCCATTTATATTCTACTGATTTTTTTTCTTTGCCTCCCAAAATCTGCAGTATTCATAGGCAAAAATCACAGTCTTCAGTTGATGCTGGATGAAACATGCTGTGAATAGAGATTCAAACCTCATTTATTGCCAAAACTTGACTTGTGTTCCAGCTTTGATAAATTACAGCTATTTCCAAATGCATTATTGGGATTCAGGGAGATATAGCATGTGTTATCATGACAGATATACAGCTGAAAACTGTCAGGAAGATGTAAATACATAAATGCATCACTTTTTGTTCTTGACTTAATTTCTATGTAGAATATTGGCAAGTATATTTTGCTTGTCATTTTAATATCTCCTTTTAGACATATGAAGTTTTATGAATGGTTCTTCTGTACTTGAAAAAAAACCCAACATTAATCAAGGCACAATGACAAGTATTCCAATAAGACTAGTTGACAAGCATTCTGTTTCTATTGCATCTTACCTAAACATTATCAAGTTTTAACACTGAAATGATATAAATGTACTTTCATTTGTAAAAGTCCACCTTCATAAAATAGATTGGATGAAAACTAAATATTGATTGGTCAAGAACTACTCCAGTCATAATTAATGGGCAAGCTCCACACCATGACAATATGTTCTTTGTGACCCCATACAGTAAGTATGTCAGTCCAAGATTTCTGGGTCATGGGCCCAGAAAAGCTGAGAGATTTTTGGAAAAGCTTAATAACTTACTTCAAAACTGGCTACTGGGTGCACATGCAAGTTACTATTTCTACACTTAACCATGGTATAAATGTCTAAATGGGGAGCTCTGTTAATATCAAGTGATCATAAATAATATATGCATAGTAATATCCCTTGAACAAAAGCCTTCCATAACAAGTCTGGAAGTATTGTTTTAAAGTGCTATTTCACAAATAACTGAAAAATTTTCCTTAAAAATTATTCCACAGCCTTTCCTCAGGTTAAGAGTTCTTGAAGTCACCTTTAGCCTGGACATAGAGGACGCCAGCATCTCTCTATAGAAAGAGCTATAACTTCATCTCTAGTCACTGCCTCAGTTACTGTTAAGAGATCTCAGGGAGGGTCCTGAATGTATTTCCAAACACAAGAATCAGAAAATAGAATTAAATTCTGAAGGTCTTCATACACTGAAACATTAATTTTATTCTAAACCTCTTTCATGTCAAGCTTCATTAAGTCTTTCATGTCCTGGATTATATACTTTTGTCTACTTACAGAATCACAGATATTAGGGGCTGGAAGGGACCTAGAAGATCATCTAGTCCAACCCCCCTGCCTGAGCAGGATC
>JANHGL010019820.1:0-12500 GCA_024611195.1 Ceyx melanurus
TATTTTTTTATATATAAGATGTCTTCTAAATGCATTGATGCCTCTCTCACCTGAAAGTCTCTGCAAGTCACTGGAAGCATATAGTAAGTATGATTATAGGATTCCCTAGGTTTGTCCTCTTCCACTACTGACCACTGTCAGAGACAGAGAAATGGATTGTATGCACCTTTGGTTTGAACACATTCTTGTCATTATGTTCTACACTATAATGTAAAAAGATGCTATTAATGAAAACTCAAAGTCCAAGGCTTCATGTGCTTCCCTCAAGAGAAGGCAAAAAGATGCATTTTTACACAGGGCAAGCGAGGATCAATTCTTCTTGCACTACACCAGGGTAATGAAATCAAGCCCTTAAGATCAAAACTAAATAACACAGGAGTTTCATTTCCTTGAGTTAGCTTCAGGTTTTGGACATTAAGGCCTGACACAGAAGGCACACACACCAACCCCATGGAAGGAGCTCACTGCTGGATAGAGCAATATCAGCTTTCTACAGAAAACCAGAGTCCATGATAAAGTCACCAACATACTCAGGTTATTTATTATTTATCATCTACACAAATACCCTTAATCATTTCCCTTCATACATAAGTGCTTATTTCTTATTTATGGTTACAAATAAAAAGCTGGTAAAACCATATTTTACAGACAATAGTTCTCATAGCAAAAGACACTCATCATTAAGAGTCGGCCTTCCTGTTTCTACGCTCATTTCATTATAAAGGGGTTTACCATAAATACTAGAATTTGAATTCCACCCAAGTAATGCATTAATAGATACTAAACCATTAATAATTCCTGTACTTTTTCATAAATGGGCAAAGTCCAATAAATGAACAAGAGCTCTTACATGTCAGAGCAGGGTTAACAAGCACCAAGGAGATTTCAAAGACGAACTGCAGGCAGGGGCTGCCAGAAGGTAAGATTCATAATGATGCCACGAATTCTGGGGACCCATTTTTTACTGTCCACTATGGCAACTATCTAAAATTAAATGCTAAGCAGAAATTTATCCTGAGCTCTGACATACAGTAGTTTAGGTAAACAATCTCTAAAATTAAAAGCAGATTCTGATAATAAATTCCAACATGTATATCTTGATAACAGACAACCCTCCCTTATAAATCAAAACCTGTTCTTCCCTCACAGAAACCTCTCCAAATTAAATCAGATGACTCACCTGAAATATTTCATCCATCGCCCCTCTTCTGTGAATACCAGCAATTAACACCCAGTTGGTAGGGTGACAAAGGGGAAATTTAAATATTACATGTGAATAAATTACAAGTATGATACTAGGAAATGGAAGGCTCACCCAAGGGAGGCTGTCTTGGATTTTCTACAATCTTAACAGAAAAATAAATGTTTTTGGTATTTTTCTTTTCATTCATCAGGTTCAGGGCTACCATACAATATCAAAATGTGCCCAGAAAACATTATCTCATCAGTCACCTAATTCCTCTTCCTTCAATAAAGGAAAAAAAATTTAAAAAACCTTTTCCTTCCTTTTCTTTCTTCCTTCTCAAAATATTTACCAGCTGACCATACTGATTGACTTTTGCTTTGGTCAACTGATGCAATGCACCTGCAAAGTCTTACAAAAAAGCTGCACTCATCACCAAGCTGAGGTAGATATCCAGGGCTTTTTAAAACAAAACAAAAAACCAAAATCCAACCAACCAACACACACACACACACACAAAAACACACCAAACAAAAAAAAAACAACAACCAAACAAAACCAACAAACCCCACCACACGAAAAAAAGGAAAAAAAAGGAAAAAGGGAAAAAAAAAGGAAAAAAAAAAAGGAAAAAGAAAAGGGAAAAAAAAGGAAAAAGAAAAGGAAAAAAAAAAGGAAAAAAAAGAAAAAAGAAAAAAAGAAAAAAGAAAAAAAGGAAAAAAGGAAAAAAATAAACCAACTTTCAGTGTTCTTGGTTTAAAAACCACAGCTTTCAAATAAAGCTAGGCAAAAAATACTAGTGTGACTAAAAATGACAGCTGAAACAAGTTAGACCATCCAAGCTTAGTTGTTTGGGTGTTTTGTGTTTTTAAAGAAGTACTTAGAGGGCTGGAAGCTATATTTTATCTAAAAATTATATTCACAAGTAATGACAAATACAACTGAACATGAAGAACAATCTATTCTCCTACTTCTTAACAGATAATGACTTCAAGGTCATTCCATTAGTGATCACTGCAGCTTTTAAATGAAACACATCTAACCCTAATCCAATTAATGAAAGTATCCTACATTTCTTACACATGCTAATATTGAACCAATATTTAAACCTTGGTCATTCCCCAGTGCATGAACTATAAGTCAAAACCAGAGAAGCACAACAGTGTTACTGACAAGGTATGGCTCAGAAGCAGGGGAAATAAGTGCCTCTAAATTCATTTGTATTTACTTCTATTTCTAATAGACAATTATGCATACAGTTGGAGGGGTGTTCTTAGTGATTTTTTTTCCCTCTTATTTAGTTACCTGACCTACGTTAGTTTCAGAGAAATCGATGTTTTAATCTCACATTTCTAGTTGCACCCCTCTTTTTCTTTCCTCTATTTTCTTGATATTTTATGCATTCTTAATTTCTGTCTTTCATTGCTCTACTGTGAAAAGCCTTAAAAAAAATATCACAGCTTCTGGACAAGAAGCATGGAATGGTACAGTCTCAGCAGGTATGGACAAATTGATGGCAACTTAAAAAGTTGGCTCTTGCCAACTGAGCCAGAATTGAATGTTTGCCTTCTCTTTGCAGTTGGAATGGGCTAAGATAGGCATCTTAGCTTTAAACCCAGTTAAAAAATAAAAAGATAAACTGAAGTTTTCGTTTTATTTTCTGTATTTACACCAGGGATGGATGCTTGGTAGTGTTTGGGGTCATCATAATTTTTTCAAGCATCACAATGTGGAGGAATCTAAGACCACATATTGTTAACTGGCTATGCATTACATACCTGTCTAAATCTCTTTTGAAATGAAATATTTGAAGGAACTCAAGATGTTGTGAAGACTGCATCTATAACCTTAGCAAATATATTTTGCTGTCCTACTGACAGAGGGTGTCAAGGAAAGTCTTAGTGTCCCTTTGCCCTCAGTTTAATATACTTTACTTATAAACCTAACCTGAAATTCAGCATCTCATATGAAGCGCTACCAGTGAACAGAAACAAACCAAGTCCAGGCATCTCAATCCCTTTTAAACTATTTTAATTCACCACATCTCACTCCTGTCAGCATCCCTGAAGCCTTGTTATAGAATACACCTAATTCCCCTACAGACTTCAAGTTATGGTCTACTCAAAATATTGGTGGTCCTCTCTTGCACTCCTAGTAGTTTCACAACGGGTTGGTTCAGATCCAGAAGTTACTGAAATAATTAGTTTGCCTCCACTGTTGGAGATAATGGTTTCAGAATAACACACATGATGTTGTGTAGCTTTACATCAAGCATGAAAATCAGTTAATCAACCATCAAGAGGCTTTAAATAAAATTGTAATGAAGTTGTACACGTGCATTCCTTACATTACAAAGTATGTACTCTTGACAGCAGCTCACCAATATTCAATGCAGAAAACACATTAAGTCAAGAAAAAAAATTATATTTTCTAACTATTGACCCTTTAAGAGTTCATTGGAATCTCTAAATTATTGCTTCTAACTCAAAGCACTAAAGACAAGTGAAAGCAAAGTTCTAGGATTTAAAATAGAAACAGAAGACATGTCATAAACCAAAATAAAGCAAAGTATAAATAAAGCTGCAAGTTTCTCAACAGTATATCTCAATAGATAAAATGCTGTCAAAATTGGAGAATATGGACTTATGAATAACTATATAGATCTACTTTATTTCATAGAAACAATGCTTTGGACTGCAAGAGAACTTTGAAGGTCAGCTAGTTCAACCCCCCTACAGTGAACAAGGATATCTTCAACTAGATCAGGTATCTCAGTTCCATTCATTCTCACCATGAATCTTTCCAGGGATGGGGAATCCACCACCTCTCTGGGCAACTTGTTCCACTGTTGCACTACTCTTATTGTAAAAAAATTTATTCCTTATACCTAGCTTAAATCTATCCACTCTTACTTTAAAACCTTTACCTTATCCTATCTAGAAGTCTAAACTGCAACTAATTGCTGATGGTTGTAAATAGACTTTCAGTGAAACATACAGCCTGAGCCAGACAACTGAAGCATTATACACAGAAAATGGTTTTGGAAGTATGTGTTCCACGACATCAAATTCCATTTACTGCTGAAACATAGATATATTACACTGATTTTGAGTTAGGAAGTGGTTTTGCACCTTATGACCATCTTAGAAAGAATACAGACTGCACTAGTTGAGCATTGAAGAGCTGGCAAATACAAGTGAATTTTTATCTCCCCATTAGACTTCTGTTATAACAACAGCATGCTGTGCCTGTTGAAATCAAAGCAAAATCCTGCCTCCTATCTTTGATTTTTTATTCATGTGTTTATTGCTTTAGAAATGCAGCAGATACCAAACAGAACTTTGCTGCAGCTCTATGCAGCACATGAACAATGCTGCTTCATTTTATCTTTTACAGAAAAAAAAGTGATTTAATAACATGAAAGCAAATGAACCCACATTTCTATAAACCACAGCACAATGTAAAAGACATTTCCCTTTGAATATTAATGATGCAAGTCTAAAGAAATATATGCTAAAGAAATTGATTCAGTGGTCATTCCTTTGTAACAAATACAATTTCAGTTCTGAAGTGTCCTATCCATCAGAATTCAGTCTGCTTTTCAAGAAAATACTACAGAATATTTTTAAATCTTCTCATTTCTTAGTTATGACATGATTGGAATATGATTGCACATATCATTTTAATAAACAGCTTCCAGTCAGATCTGAAGCCAGCAGACCAGCATCTTTGTTGCTGTTTTTTTCCAGTTTTAGTGTGTGCAATCAGTAACTTTTTGGGCAATCAGAGCCCATGGGCATCCACAGGGCAGACTGCCCCACATGGTATGTGCTGCCACAACAGAGCAGCATGGGCTGAGCAACTGGAACACTGAGAGCCAGAGGCCAGAATTCTATTGCTTTAGTTAAATGATTAATAAATGATCTTTAGCCAGGTATTTTACTGCTCATGCACTCTCAACTTACAGGACACAAAAGGTTTGGTGCTTAGGTCTTGACTGAGTCTTACAGCCACTCGCATAATATTATTAACTAAATGCATAGCATGGGAGACACAATTTCAGTGGCTTGGTTTATGCAGATCACAGCAGTTACCTATGGTTTCAATTCCCTCTACTTCTCTTAAGATTGGATTTCATGACTATAATAATGGAAATGCCTTACTCAAATCAGGCATTCCCAGAAAGCACTATGTACACACATTTTTCAGACCACGTGTGATGGCAAATATCTTCTCCCTCTTCAGCAATAGCATTAAACCACAGCAGTGGAGTTTATTGTTCTTACATAATTTCTGCAGTAGGTTAACAAGTAGTGATGCCCTGAACTTTACACTGTCTTCCACCTAAAAATTATAAAGCACACTAAAAACAAGTAGGAAGAACCCCACACTTATATTTCTGGACTAAGCAATGATAAAACATCACTTGGTACCAATCTCCAAACTTACAGTCTTGGGCTCCAAAAAATTTCTTAAAAATAAAACCAAGGCACCAAAAAAAACTCAAACAACCCAACACAACAGAAAAAACCTAACAGAAAATACCATACTGGAGGTCCATGAGGCATCCTCCTAGTTACCAGAGAAGAAAAAGTTTCCTTCTCCATGTACAGGAGTCAGAGAAACTGAGGTCCCAATGTTTTCCTGATTGTCAAGAATGATTTGCACTACCACCCGGCCTCAATTTTCATTGGGAAAAATTGGAATACTTTTCTATTTTCTATCATAAACCCAGCATGGTTGAAAAGGTTTAATATTTATACCTGTATTGACCGTTTCTGGCCGGTTGCTAAGCAACACTCCTCCCTCCCCAGTCCCACGTAAAAGAAAAGACAGAGGGAAGCAGAAAATGAGAAATGTTGGGGAAAACAGATTCATCCAGTCTAAGTGAAATTCAATGGGTCAGAGGTGCTCTTTGTTAGAAAAGTAAAAGGGCACATAACTCCTGCAGGACACACTAAGACATCAGTTTATGACATCACGCAAGCCATGGGCCATGTTTCTAGCACCAAAGACAGAACAAATCATCTGATATTCATCTTCTTTGGATCCTCACTGTGCCACCACTGGAGTCACTTTAAATTTGCTTGAGAAACTACAAGATAACTTTTCTAATGCTAAGCTTGCAAAGTCACAGCTTGGGTAACCTGGATAAATACCTAAGGATTCAGAATTTTCCCCCCTCTTAAACCTCACCCCCTCTCAATGAATGTTGCACCCTGCTTCATTTATTATCAGCTGTTCAAAACAGTTATCCCAAATGTGTTCAGAGACCCACAAATGCAAGTTTTTCAGAAGCAGAACCTGTCAAGTCAGGTAATTCAACCTGAACTCATTCCTTCAGCCTGTCCTTTTGCCCCACTTACGCTGACAGCTTTTAATCATGGGACCACCTGCAATTATTTCCAAGTGCACATCAAGCAAGACACTGAAGATGTTTGACATTATTTTATATTTATGATTGGCCTCATTTCCTTATATGCTTATACAAGCACACTGACAAACCATCCTTCCATACGTCTTTTGAACAATAGCTTTCGGACAAATTCACCAACTTCAACCAAGTTGGAAATTGCATTACATTCCTAGAAATACCACAATGATGAGAGGCTGAATTCATCTCTCACTAACAGGAATAAACAGAAATTTGGTCACCACACATGAGGCTGGCAGGTAACTCTAGACTGGAAGAGAATATGACATGGTTTGTCCAAAGACACAGCCCAAAAAATGATGTAAGAATCGTGGAAGAAAGCCAAAAGCACCAGAGGGGACACGGGTCTGGGAGCTGAGCAATCCTGCAATGTCAACTCTAGGGCATAAATTGTCAGGAAACCAGATTTTGTTACCTCCATTGCTCATGAAACAACCTACCTCTGCATCTGCAAAATATCCCTGCCATGGACTGGATTACTCTGTTGAAAAAAAATCTCCCATTTTGGAAATTTTTTAAAAAAATAATCCAAAATTATTAGACTGTAGAAAGAATCTTCTTCTCCCAGGCTTCGTCCAGCACATTACACGCTACTGCCTTTCTAACTTATTTTTTACTTCATGTTATTTTTAATCTTCACAGATTCTTTTGGATAAAGTCAGCTAAAAATCACTCAGTGGCCACTAGAGAGTTAACTAATATTTCCCAGAGTTGGCAAACGTTCAGTCAAAAACCTGGCCAACTGCCTGTTGTTTACTGAAGCTAGGGAAGAAGCATCTGCAACATTACGAAAAGCATATTGTAAAAGGCAACACATGCAAATTAAACCTCTTGAGCTATGAGCAAATTGCTAGGAAAATTTATAACTCATTTAATAAAACTTGAAATAAATACATTGCCTTGGCTCTCAGGGAAAACACAATATTTCCCATAATTCCATGTTCAAAAAAAAAAAAAAATGATGAAACCAGATTTCTACAGTTTGAATATAAAATCAAATAGCAATATAAAACAAATCTCCTCTCCTTTTCCCCCCAACCCTTCTGTTCATGTCTTTAAACAACTTTGTGAGAATTCTTTGTGCCACTTTCAGTGATTCATGTCTTAGATTTTTTTTTTTATTATTATTCACTCAATATTTTTTCCAACTGTATATGTGTCATTAGTGATGTTAGCATTTCTTGAATTTAAGTACTTTATTATGAAGTGAAACACCACCTTGCAGTTTCCCAAGAAATAGAGGAATTGTTTCTAAAAATGACAAGGCCCTTTGAAGAGGGTTTTGTTTGTTTTTCTCATTTCCTGTAAGAAAACCAAGATAACACACTGAAAATAGTAAGATTTCTTTAGAGCCACACATCTTTAATTCTGGAATACACACGATATAGTCTTCTCTGGTCTTGGAGCCCATCCCAACCGAGATGGGATGAACACAACCTATTAGAAGTAAAATGTGCTTTGTATTGTCTTGCAAACAAACCTGTTGCCTAACTTCACAAACTCCTCAATTTTCAGCCAGAGCAGGGACTGAAACCAGAGAAAGCCCCAAGAAAGATGATGCCATGAAAAGACAACTGCTGCAACCCAGCCCCTTAGAGTACAGGCAGAGAAGGTGTGCCACGTGGTGGAGCTGGGCACAGTGCCCATTTCTAACAAATGGCAAAGCCTAGTTTTTCAATTTATTTCTGGATTACACTAGAGCATGTTTTAAATCTGTGGTCAGAAACACTTTTAAGACCCATTCCAAATGGAAAAGATGTATTTCTACTCCTTCACTTAGCAGCACTCCTCCAAAAACTTACTGGAATCTGCTGGCTTCTCCCCAGTATCTTTACTTCTCATCCCTCAAGGAGTAGGTGAAGAAGATCTCTGAGCCTTCTGAAAATCAACTTCCCTCTGGACACGCAGCTTCTATCAGGAAGAGATCTTCTGTGGGTGCAGCTTTTAGCAGTTCCCAGCTCAGGGAAGTTACAGCAAGATTTCAGTGTCATGGTGTGACTGTATGCATTTTTTGCCACAAATTTCATGCATAGGATCAACTTGAAAAAAAAAAAAAAAAAGAAAAAGAAAAAGCTTTCCTTGGCATTCTCTATCCTGTTCTTTATAAGATAGAGAATTTATCTCTCAGCTCCTTGCTTGTCATTGAAGCCATGAGGTTTGATAGGAAATTAGTAATTTCAAAGGAAATTTGAAAACCTGTAAAACACTGGCAAAACAAACTGAACTGCAACTAAATGTGCAAACAACTTTTTGTACTTTGTTTTATGACTGAAACGTATTTATAGATATATCTGTAGCAACAGTATTCTATATAAAGAAAAAAAATGAGACCTACAGGTAAACAGGTGCTTTTCTAATTTCTTATTGTGCTTAATAAAATAACAGCATAAAATAATTGTTTTAGACATAACGTTCAATGCCCTTTCACAATTCTCATATAATTTGCCATCAATCAGAATTATCAAGATACTGTGTCTGCTGTCTACTGTCTGAGAACAGAAAGAGAAATTTAGAGGTGTGAGTGAAATGACAGAGCTGTCATGGCTTCCTCAAAAAAATACTTTTCAGAAAGAAGAGATATAACTTTTGAAGAAAAAAAAAATTCAGGTAGCACTGATGTCCCTGTCAGCATGTGAGGCATGTTTCGTTGTTTGTTTGTCTTTCTTAAAGGAAGATAATGTTGTCTAATGTCACCCCCAAAACTGGAGACTGGATTGTAGTTGTAGCCTGTTCCATTCCAACAATTCCCCTCTTAGTACCTGATTTTCCCCATTTTTGAAGGCACTGAGATTTGCTGACAACAGGCATGTGCAACAAGCCTGTATTCCTTTTTTTGCTGGGGTTGGCAGTTGCACTCACTGCTCATTTGTTTACTCTGGCATTTTAATGCCACATGAGGAACATAGACTTTTTTACACTGCCCACCTGTCAAATGCAACCTGCACACCATCTCCCTAGTTGTGGGAAACACTGAGAACCAGCTGTGGAAAGCTGTCTCATAGCAAGTCCAGCAAGTAAATCCAAGGCAAGTTCCAGTTTTAAGTCGTTTCCATAGGGTCTGGGATAGACATAAAATGCCAGAGTAGGAAACCACTTCACAGCATGTGAAACGCTCTTCTTGTTAGAACCACAAACTTCTACTAGATTGCTGATTGATGTAATGCTTGGATTAGAAATACACAGCATGAAATTCCATTGCCAGCCAGGAAAGGGAAGCCCTTGATGAGGATGGTGAAAGAGTGATAAAAGCTTCACTCAAAGCCTCCATTTTAGGATCAGATTGTGGGAAACAGCCAAACAAAGCCCATGAGCCATCAATCTACAAGCACTAAATAAACCCTTAACACCTCTAAAACTGCAACATAACCATCTAACCAATGCTGTTAGCATCACCCCTACATACATGCTGATGAAGATCAGAAGAGATCTGTAGATAGGAGAAATTTCCTCTTGAGCAGCTTCCCAAGGAAACCACACCCCATCTCACTTCCAAGCCTTACTTACTGTCACACAACTTCCAACAGTACACACAGGAAGAAAAAAAAATCCCATCTTGATAAAGAGGAAAAAAAGACCCAGGATAGAGGAAGGGGAAGTATTTTTCTCTGACTTTCGACACCCAGGAAAAAGCTTTCCCAGTATCCAAGCATCACTGTCAGGTTTTCACAACTAGGACATCCCCCTAAGATTCTTAAAAACAAATTGCAGTAGTGCAGCAGAGCATCATCAGAGTACAGTTAAAATTAAGAACTCCTTTCAGCATGAAGGTGACTGTTTTCTAACTCCTCAAAGTGGACAAAATACCTATCTAAATAAAAATAAATCCTAATATCCCTAAGGGAAGAAATAACTTTGAAATCTGAATCGTTTCTGCTGATTGGCTTTGTGAGAGAGAAGACAAGACGACTGTTTTCAGGGATTTTTTTTTACGTGGAGAAATATGGTGGACTAAATTTAAACTCTTTTGAAAAACGAGTGATTTTCAGTCTTCACCAAGATGTTCCCAGTTGACGGACAAAGTTTATTTTGGACGTGGCAAAAACTGTTACGTGCCAAAGTGCAAGTAGACTGACTAAAGTGCAGGAGAAAATCATTAATTTTAAAATAGCAGTTCTACCACATAAATACAAAATTAGCTTTGGGAGCTTGGCAGCCACCTCAGTTCAGTTGTCTGCCCCTTCCTTTTGTCAAAGCTTCTCCTGCTGGCTGGGATGGATAACAAAGCTTATCTCAGCTTACCTCATTCACTGTTTAACATCTTACAACAAACACATTTGTTATGGAGTTAATATTGACGTCCTGGCATGTGTGCTTCAGTTAAGACAGATCCCAAATATCCTACTCTGTCAGCCCTTCTATGGTGTTTGGGGACAGAACTAAACCCACCGATTACCTTGCATCCATCAGAGCCAACCTAAAGTAACATTATCCTCTCAATTTAGGCAGAGAAGATTCATTTGTAAGACATGTTCCCACTAAAAAGACACAAAGATATATAGGTGACAACTGCACGTACAGCTCTAATGCAAATGTCACACAGGTCAAAATATCAGATTCACTACAGCCACTATTTTTTCTGAGTTATGTTCAAAGCTAGTCAGGAGGTCATTCAAATCTTCATTTTCAAAGCCAATTAAATAACTACCACACTGTTTATTGCAAGGTACTGTCAGACAAGACACTGAAAATGCAGGTCTAATTTATGTAGACTTTAAAGATTGATCTCACTTAAGCCTAGCAACTATTCTATGGTTTCACTCTGTGTTAATTGCAATTAACACACAAAGAAACAGACTAACATGGCCTACTCAATCCATAGCAATGGGAACATCTGGAATAAACTGGGCTCAGTAACACTAGTGAAAAAAAAATACCAAGAACCAAACATAAGCAAACACAAACCTCCCCTTCACACTTTCTTTTAGGAATATAAACCAATGGTTTATCTTTCATAGGGTCCATCTGTAGCATCTTCCACCCTTACTGAGAACAAAACCTTAATTTACTTTGCTAAAGTAGCATTATTCAGAGGAATACAAAACCCAGGGCTTTACTACTACTTTGTTCTCTCTCCTTGGGAAAGCCTTCAGAGCAAATTCTCTCCTATATACACTTTGTATGCTAATAGACAATTAAAGAGAATGCCTGTTTTCTTTTGTATTTGCAGATGTCTTTTGCTGTTAGATATATTGGCGAGTTGATGCAGGGGAACAGGCTGAAAAGCAGGCTGCTTTCTCTTAATCATTATTATGAATATTTAATAAATGAACCAGATCCTGTATTCTATGCATTTTTATCCATCAAATCCATCTTTATTAGTACCTTTCAAATTTTTTGAGGAACTAATTTTCAAAGTTCAGAGGTTAACTTGCCTTGTTTTTGTACTGAACATGAAGCAACTTCTTATTGCTTTTGGCAAAGTGAAGTCTTCCTCTACTGGAAGTAAATGGAATCTATCAGGAATCAAATTTCATAATTCAGAGATGGGGTCAGCAAATCAAAATGTCCATATTGTGCCATGTGGCACAGCTTGGATATCATCTCTGATAAATAAGAAGTCAGAGTAAGCATTATAGTCTGACAAATTCTTTCTGAACATAGCAGTTGTCACATTGAGAACTGAAACATACCTGAGAAAGCATTAGCAATCACAGATTTGCTTGCTTGTTTTCATACATCAGCTGCTTTGGATGATTATTTTAGTCATACATAATATAAAAATATATCATAAAATACATAATTTTAAATTTTAATTGAAAATTATGATGTGGAATGGATGTGCACGTTTCTCTGAGTATGTGATGTGGGTGCAAATCAGCTTGTTCCAAGGCTGAGTTGCCAAATGGTATTGTACCATTCCAAGTTTATGGTGTTAAAAGCTAG
>JANHGL010019820.1:15000-30447 GCA_024611195.1 Ceyx melanurus
AATTAGCTTGATGAAAAGCAGCTTGATTTTTATTAAATATTTCAAATTAATAGTATGGCCAAAGAAATACTATCCCATATAAAGGAACTCTTCAGATCCTTATTTACTACGCTTAGTCTTCGTAATAAGACAAACAAATCTTTGAGTAGTTTGGCATCTATAAAATGAAGCATTTTACTGTAGCTACTGAGAATGTAGGAATTGTTTTTTTCAACTCATATTAGGTAGATAAACAAGAATCTAGATGCTATTAATTTTTGTCCCTAACAAATAAGCAGACTTAAGTTAGAGCTGAAGTTACTACTTAATTGGGGTTTTTTTTCTGCCATTTATTTCTGCTCTTCCAAGTCCCAGCCACATTACCTATCAGAGAGGCAGACATTAGAATTCAATTCAACAATGCAGAATTGCAGAAAAATAAAAATGCAACGCTAATTATCTTCAGCACTGTCGTAAAACTAACATTAATAAAATGGGGTAAATATCAGTGCTAATCATTACGCAGACCCACATTACTGGGAAATTACATGCAATATACCAAAGACTTAAATGATGAAAGCAAACCAGTAGCTATTAAATTCATTAGCATATTTGCTATGCAAACAAATTTAATTAAAAAGGATACAGTCACAACAGTTGGATTTAATTTGAATTTAGTTGCTGAATGTTCAAAGTGTGTGTCTGTTCACACGGAATTAGAGCCCTGCTCATGCAAAATATTTTGGAGATAATAAAGCCACAAAAATTACTAGGCTGCCTCTCTAAATCTTCTTCTAAAAGATTGGTGCACAAGAATCGCTTCATGGTGGAGAAGAAAAACAAGACATGCATCACGGATCTACTCACAGAAATGGTGAGCTCCACTTAAGATCTTAATTTCTCTCCAAGCTTAGAGAGGAGCTTGTGTCTGCTCAAAGCAGCAACTGCTATGGCAAGAGCAGAGCCAGATGCTTCCTGAGAAACTCCTACATCCTCCACACTGACAGAGAGACTGCGAAGCAAATGCACCTTTGCACACCATTCCAGCTGGTCAAGAGAAGAGAGGAGTAACTGGCATGCTGGACACTATCTGCTGCTTTCCACTGCCCTTCAACACACACACAGCAGCACTTGTGCCTGCAAAAACCAATAAACTACAATGACACTTGGAGTTCCTTCCTCACAAGATGAGATGCAGGGTTATCTAAGTCATTTGCCCAAGTTTCCTACATGCTTAGTGGTAATATACTCTGCCATGGGTGTGGCAGGGAGAACACAAGTCCCTCCAGACTCAAGGAGTGTGTTGGTGCCCACTGGCCACAGAGAAATGATCTGATAGAGGTGGACTGAACACTCGTGGCTAACATCTCAGATAGATGTGACTACAATAAGAAAAAATAAAATACACCTATGCACACTCCCACCACATCACCTCTATAGAAGGATGCTATTCTACATCTCCCCAACTACTTAATGATACTATTTTTCCCCAACTAAGTAATACCACTATTTTTTACTATACTACTATGGTATACAATGCTACTATTGCAACTTACTAATACTGAAGTACTTACGATTCCTTCAAAGGACAGTTGCTAGGCAGGAAGGACACTATAACTTGGAGAACATTAAGATAGAAGACAGATTTAGTCAAGTATGGCAATTGTAGGTGCTTAGAAAAAATAAATTGTTTCTTAACCAGGAAATGTCAAATTGCTTCATTCTTACAGAGTCTTTAAAGGAAAAGAAAAAACATTTGCAGAGAAAATATCTGCCAAGTAAACACTGGACAAAGGCAATACAGGAGAAAACTGATTTTAACTTCTGTTTCATCCACTGAAACCCATTCTACTGGCATGAAATACAGCTGGGACTCCAAAACTACTGTTTATAACCACCCCTAAACATTTCCACGTGGTTACATACACACCATATGCACACTCATGTACAAGGTTACATGAGTAAGAGGGTAACAGTTTCTGTGATATAACTTTAAAACTAATTTTATCAAGTATATTGTTCTTAATTAGCACATTTAAACATTAAATTGAAACTAAATTCAAAATGTAACCCCCTGCCATGAATAAGCACAACCTTTCAAAAAGATTTTTATCTTGTATTGAATACTATGAATCCATTGCTGAGCATGCAGATATGTCTGTACTTACACAGCTCTTCACAGCAGGCATCATAGTGGCTTCGTGGGAACCATTACAACACGTGCTGCCAAATTCATATTAGCATTAGGTGACACAATTGAGTTTTAATATGGCAAAAGAATTGAGCTCAAAAAATCTTTTCAGCCAGAAATTTCATAAAAAGCCACATGTTCAGAAGTGGTTACATCATCTACACATGCAAACAAATGTTAAGTCATTTGGAGCTTTCATATAATGACTCCAGGGCTATGTGACCCACTCTGTACAAAACAGAGAAGAAGAAATAATCCTGGTCTCAGAGGAGAAGAAAAAATAAAAGAAAAAAGATGAAAGAAAAAAAGGCATTTCAGTGGAAAGGCAGGGGAGATTAGTTGTAATGTTTGCAGTGCAAGACCTTGACTTCCTTACACTCACAGGATTCATTCAGGGTCTTCACCCCATGTTTCTATTGATACACCATTTCTAGCTTAATCAACAGAAAAATAGGAATTCAGATTACTTTTGAAGTCTCTGACAATGCTAGAACACCTAGCACCACATTTTGGTTTCTGAGCACATTTCTTGAAGCTATAACATACTATTTATTTTGAGAATGAGGTTCTGCACAGCAAGCAAAAGAAATCTTTGCTCATCCTTGTCTATCTCTTGTGATAAAACCTTCCAAAGGCAGAGACATGTTCCATCCATAAGCAAGAACTCTTGCTGCCCTCCAGCTAAATGTTTACATTAAGGAACACAATTCTTTTGTCAAGCTTTCCCTGGATGAGATACTAAAGAGAATCTGGAAAAAACAAAACAAAACAAAACAGAAGTCAGGGCTAAAAATACCTTTCATTAACAAATCCAGAACAAAACCAATAATCTTACAAGGTTTTTGTGCAGCAGTTTCAATTCTATCTCCTGTTCTAAAATGACACCACTCGGGAAGCAACGGAACAATTTCTCTCTTGCTCACTTAACACAATTTTGACACCATTTTCCCTTGCCCTACATGCAAACCTCTCAGCCTCCCAGGCTCTGTATGTTGGTCACACTTTCTCCCTTCCCCGACTGTAATGGACAGTTGCCTTCTGGATATCCCAAAACACAAAGATGTGCCTGCTAAGTGGGAGAGGTCAAACGTGAGCACAGCTATTTATTACTTATACTGCAACCAGATGGAAGTATCTCATCCATCAAGGAACTCATCATCCTCATCACATTAGCTTCTTATAAAAAACCTCCTGCTCCTTCTCCAGTCCACACAGTTCAGCTTCCTCTCTTCTGTGCATTTTTAGAAAATGAACCCTCTCTAACCCCATTTCTGCTTTCTCCTTAAATCATTGCTACCTATCACTCCATGGCTATTTTTAAACTTTACTTTTATCAATACTCATCCTGTAGCTCTGGGAGATATTAAAAGTGTACCAGGGCAAGGAAGGGCGTTTCTGACACTTGCTCCCTCATTCATCAGCCCCTCATAGGCCCGTTGGTGACAATGAAAAGATTTCACAATACCATGCAGCAGAAACTCATTCTCCCACTCATCCATCATGCTCAACCTAGCAGCAGTTCTACTGACCTAATCTGTAATGCCTCGATGCTCACTGGAGATTTCTTAAAGGCACCCTTCATTGTTGCTACTTACAAAGAATAAGCCTGTGCTCTTAGATAAGGAGACTAAATGGTGCAAGAATTAATGCAGTACTGTTTTGTCACCAAGTCCTGGGTTCAAAGACTGAGGAGTTAGGATGGGTGTGAGGGATGTCTTTTTAGCTGGGTTTTGTTGAAGATCATACCAAAAGGAGATGGAAGAAGTTTTAAACTCACTTATGGGTGTAGGTAGGCATTAAAGGACCAAGTGTGAGTCACTATCACCAATTCCTCACTTTTTGACAGTTACAGGCTAATAGGTGCCAGACATTCCACAGCAAACCAAACAACAGAATAGAGTCTGTTCTTCAGAAAACAACAGTCACAAGTAAGGAAGCCTTAGTTCCATACTTTGATGGAACCTACTTTTTTCCCCCCAGAGGGAATAACCAGCACCTGCACGAGCAGTTAATGCAAAAATATAGCACACATTGTAAAATGTAGCACGTATTTTGGAATAAAGGATGGAAGAGACAGCTGGATGTCTACTTCTATCCCATAGCCCTAGAAGAATGACAACACAAATAGTAACTGATGAACTTAATAGCAATGATAAGAGAAATAGCAATTAGCTAAGAGTTCACATTTATTGTGTCATTTCACTTTATTATTTTTGCATGGCACAACGGATCAGTCATTCAGAAATAAACCCAAGAGTGCAAGGTCTTGCATATTAGAATGCCATTTGTCCAGTATTTTTTAGCATGATGTTTACAAACAACTATACAAAATTTTTAATTTCTTCTTTAACCACAGGTATAAACAGATAGACAAATACTAATTTGTTACTCTGACAGCTGCTTTCAGGTCTTTACCTGCTGTGAAGACTGTCTAGGTTGCTTAAAGACAAAACCTCTTTACAGGCATCAGCCTATTGTATTACAGTCCAAGAGCAAGGCCACAGTTACTCTAAGAGGCAAAACCCTAACAACAATGGGCCAAACAACAAGCCCCTGACCTACATAAATGTCAGCACAGTATACAAAACTCTCAACAAATACAAGGGTTTTTCTGTGTTATAAACACAGGAAACCGGGGCACGAGAAACTAAAAGATTTGTCAAAGATAAGCCTGTCACAGTGGTGGAAGTTGACCCTCAAATAAAGTTTAGGCCATATTTTTATGAAGCAAGAGTCCACCTTTATATTTACATAGTAAGTAGAACATACCAGGCCTGGATAAAAGGATTGATCAGTCAGAACCCCCAAATGTAAAGTGTTAAATCAAATTCAGTACTTCTAAAACGCTTACAGTGTGCTCTATGCAGCATATAGAAAACAAGGACATGTTAGCTTTATATATAAGTATAGAGAGGACAAAGATATGTTGCTTTTCTCCATTGAGAATGCTTGTGAGAGTACAGAAGAGTGGAACATACACTAGAAGATTTTTTTTCAATAGGATACACTGTTCTGAGCAAAGTCAGCTTCTCTGGTCACTAAAAGAACAAGAAGAAAACTTGCAATTTTAGTAGCCTGAAAGGCTATGCTGCTTAGGTTAGCATACAATATTTATCTGCCCCATTTACAATTGGTGTGTACTCAATCATGTTTAGCAATTCAGCTCTAGACCATGAAGTTGGGGCAAAAAAACCCAAAGACAACATAAAACAGGAATCTACTACAAAGGCCAAATGAGTATAATTTCCTCTCCAACATTTTTTAAGAGTTCCAGCAGTACTGAGATCACTTTCTCAACATCCCTTTAACAAAGTATTGCACACCTGCAATGTGCAAGAATGGTTAACAGAAAATATTCTGCAGGTCTACAATGTTCAAGAGGGCCTGTTGCATGCAGCAATAAAGAGGAAGGGATATTGGTTGGTTGGTTTTGGTTTTTTTGAGGGGCAAGTGTAAAGAAACTGCACCTTTAGTGAAAGAGAGAGCTCCTCTCATAAATCACAGATTTATGGTGTGTTCTATTGAAAGCACTTCCCAGGAGAATGTTAGTCAGCATACTCTACTGTGTAATATCTTTAGCTGTATTAGCTTTTCCATAAGTAATTTGGTATGCCTACCCACTTGGAGAGAAGAAAAAAAAAAAAAGGAAAAAAAGAAAAAATTATAAGCTTTTGTACCAGCATCATTCCAATAGTTTAATAAGCAAGCAGTAACTTAAGAAGGATTTGAGGTAACCAAGCTCCCCACAGAAGATGACTTGTAGATGGTGTATGTTAATCACTGATCCCTGGAAATCTCATCTGAAACATGTCTAATCAGTAATAACCCAACTGTCATACTTTGAGATGACTCCGTTTCCCAGAATAGCTAAGACTGTTCCCAGGATCAAGATTCATTGTCCCTGTCCTGAACAATTAAGGTCAGGATTCTCCAGCATTCAGGTTAGAGCTACTTCTCTTACCCTGGCACAAAGCTCCTCTGCACCCTGCAAGCAGAATGAGCAATTCTGAAGACACTTGACCCCCCTCTTAATACTTGGAGCTCAGTAGGAGACCAATCCATGGACAATTTTCCTGTCCTGACTTGATGAGCTTAAAATTTTATTAGAAGAAAGTAATATTACAGCTCAAACGAACTGATAGATGAGAAAGCCACTGCAACAAAGGCACACGCACCGACCTATAATTTGGACATCACAAATCATAATTAAAATGTAAAATCTCCCATGTAACGAACACATGGCTAATATAACATGCTTCTAAAACATGCAAGCTTTTTCTTAAATGATTTTTGATAAATTAAGGTACATTGACAACTGTATTTATGAAACAGTAGTGTTTTTTAAATGCACGTAGAGGAGGGCAGGGTGGGCATGGGGTGTCACAGTGAGAACACTTGGCTTTGCCACACTGGGGAAGGCAGGAGGAGTCATTTTTTTGAAGCCTCAAAAGGCAAAAACCGTATTTCAGAAAGTTATTTAACACACTCATGTGATAAGGTTGAAATTCTCTGACCTAAGAAAAGCTATTATTGCTAGCTATTCCCTAAACCCCACCGCTGGGCTTTGGGCTTGTTTATTTATTTATTTATCACTCTTCCACCTCCCTAAATCCAGCTGCAGACCATCTGATCTCTGCTTTCCTCATAATGGCTCTTCCCAGTGAAGAATGATTGCTCAGAGAAATCAGTTTCAGGTTTGAACAGTTCCCATTTTATTAAAAATGGGTTGCAGCTGTAAATACTTTTTAAATACTAGTGTTTTCACAAACTAGCTTACAGGCCTAAAACAAAAAGGGAAAACATTCTAGTCAAAGAAAGTTCTAATCATTTCTTGTGTGCACATATCCATGCTGTGCATTATATTCCTAAGTACTTACAGAAAGTACAAATCTGCAGTCTATCACACACATGTAAAACTCCACACTCTAGGACTACTTCTTTGGTTTGTTTTTTTTGCCAAGTACTTAAAATCCCTTTAGAAAGAAATTAAAGGCCACAGGTTTGGCAGAGAAAAAAAAAAAGAAAAAGTTAAAGATGGAAGTTCATTTTCTGCTTACATTTTAAGACTTTTAATACAGTATATCCTGATCAACACCCACATGCTTTTCACTCAAAAGCAGGATATGGAGCATGAACTCATTTATGACTGTCTACAGCTAAGATCACAACATCACTTCTTCGGTATAAGAAAATTATCAATCTTTGTAGCTACTTTAAAAAAAACAACTTTTCTCATACACATTTGCAATGAAATAAATCATTTTGTGAACCTGCAGGTCTAAAAGCTAAGAACCTTCCTTTAGCAGAGACCTAACGTTGGAAATATCACAGCTTGTAAAGGTGGTGAAGAACTTGTTTTCCAAATCCCCCAGTTGGCTTGGCAAAACCAGTGGAAAACAAGAACATTTGTCATCTTCCTGAGTACTGCCAGCCCCAAGAAAAGGAAAGCTACAGGAAGAACTGCAGAAATACCCAGGGTCAGTAGGAATACTTCCCTCTGAATTGCCTTTTAAATAGAATTTGCAAGGCCAACAAGAACTGTACAACTAGCTGCCTGAGACAGCCTAAAAAAAAAATAATTTCACCTATAGTTCAAATTCTCTTTATATTAGAAAGAAATTACACCAAATCATGTGCAAGGAGAATTTTTGCACAGCTTTACACTGACAAAATGCAACATTTATCCTAAACCAGAGATAATGTCCATAAATAAATAGCATTGTCTTTTATGGCATAGCCTACATTTAAAACCTGAGACCAAAGTACCCAAACATCAAACCAAGCAAACTGCTGAAATAAATAAGCTTGCTGCAGAACACCAAACTTCAATTCATATTTTTACAAATACAAAGCATGTAAAGGTGCTGTTGGAAAATAAATAAGCAATGCTGTGTCCAGGTACTCCACTGAATGAGTTTGCCAGGCAGGTATTCACTGGATATTCTTCTTTAATCTGACCTTAAAAAAAAAAAAAATCTGGAGAAAGCCATTTAAGAATTTTTCTTCAACACTTATCTCAAAAATGGCCCATTTGATTCATGAACATCTCTAATGTATATCATCAGTGACTGAAGGAGTTTTTTTATATGATTTTTGACAATTTAACAAGTCCTCCTGACAAATTAAATGGTTGTGTTGACAACTTAACTGTACTGCCAATCAATATTTTCAATTACTTTCATTGTCATTCAGAAAAAATACAACACGAGGTCATACAGTGGTAAAACCAAGTAAAGAAAATAAAATGCTGCAGAGCTGTGGGGGAGGGGGCAGTGGGAGGGGACTGAAACTTTGACTCACAACGTGCAATTTAAACATTCTTTGTTTTTCGGGGGAAAGGTTGAGGTGTTTCAGAATAACTTCTCTAATTTTAGATCTTGGTGACATTTCGCTGAGAATACACCACAGTTTCCTTTCTTCCCATAAGCTATTTAAAAAGTCATTAAACTCAAGCTGCTGCCACATGGCACTTTTGAGTGAAATCATCCTCTTTATTCCATCACTTCACATCATAACCTACATGTTCTTCACCACTAAACCAGCCCTATACAAGGTACCTAATGAAATTGAAGGAGTGTCTAGTTTTTACTTAATCCAAGCACAAACATTTTAAAGGGGAATAATCCAGATTACAATAGTTTTGGGTTTTTTTTAAATATTGCATATATATTACATATATTGTTTGAGATGAGCCCTCACTATATAACCTAATGGCCTATTTTTGTCAGAATTCCTCTATTGGAAAAAGAGCTCCAACAGAGCTAATTTACTAATTTACTAATTTACTAATACCAGTCTAACTTTCCTCCTCTTTGTTTAAACAACTCTAAAAGTCCAGGACTATTCAAAAACACTCCAATAAGATAAGTAAAGTGATATTGCTGGGTCACTCCATTTAGAGATTTCATTCTCTTGCAATTAAAAGCCAGTTTATTTTTCACTAGGATATAGGTGAGGAAGAATTGGAGAAGCTTTTTAGGCAGTTCTGTATCTCACAGTCCAGACCTGAGAAATAAGCATGGGAAAACAGAAAGGATGTTTTTATCCCCACAAGAAATATGGAAAAAGGAATATTGATATAGCAATTAAAAACTGTAAAGAATTACAGTTTCATTAGCAAAAGTCCAGTGAAACCTTTGTTCACTAAAAACTCAAAAAATAAAAGATATCACAAAATATTGTCACTGACCATAACTTCTTTTAATCAGTTCTAGTATTTTAAGTGGACTTCAAAATCTCTTCTGTATTGATATTTACTGACTGAAGTCTTTTCTATTCCATTCTAATTCTGAGGCCTGTATTAATTTTCACCATATATATTTAACAAGTAATATGCACAGGAGCTGCTTTCAGTTAGCAAAGGCGAATAAACACTGAATCCTCTCCCTTCGGTTGACAGCTATATATATTAAAAAAAATAGTAGGGTGATTAAAAAAATAAAAAATAGAAAGATGCTACATCATCAAGTCTTCATCACTGCAAAATGTGCTGTTTCTACTCAGGTCAGTAAGCTTCCAAAGCTACTGGTACAAAGATACACCTTGGTGCAGAAAAAATAAAATATTTTTTTTTAAATTGTCTTATGAAGAAGCAGCCTCCACAGGAGTTTATGTGACAAGACTGACTTCTTGAGGCCGATTCCATTGCTTGTGTTGCTGCAAAACCAATGGATTCTGCACAGTTCTGTTAACCATCAGCAATTATCTTCCTGTCAAAGCTAAAGGTAACAAATTTCCCCATATCCAGCAAGGCTATATCATCAACCGGACACCGGCATCATTTGATGGAAACTAAATCACGACAGCAGCCAAGAGCTCTGACAGACAAATGTGCTGCCTCCGAAAATCTAGGCCTATCACTCAGAGGAGGAAAAAGGTTCTCTCAGCTGGTCTTTCCGAAGAGAGATTAAATGGTGTAGATTCTGTAAGTACAGTACCGAGCAAATCCTAAATATGAGAATTATTAATGGACTTCACTGCTGGCCTTTTTAATCTTTTGCCAACATATGTTCATCTATTTTACCTTTGTCTGTCTTGCTTCCTGATGGACACAAAAGGCAGGAACCATGCATTATCCTAGTCTTAATCAGAGAGAGCAGCACAAGAACAATGTACCTCTACCTATCGGATGGATAACGTTTTAGCACTGCCTGCTCTTTTATAATGAAGACTATGTAATAAAAGACACCTCTAATACGTCCTGTCCTTATGCTTAACAATAACATTCATTTCATGCTATGCTACATAATGGGGATATCAGTTCTTAACCTGCTCGGGAACAAAGTACCGCATTATCGCAACGCGATTGCAGTTGGGCTGGAATTTCCTGATAATCTGTGGCTGGAACTTCACATTTTTTTTTTCCCCAAAGGGACATACAGTACAGTAGATCAGCCTGTAACTGCAAGACTACAATTGGAGTATGGCTATCTTTAACCCATGGAATACCTGAGGTCTAAAAAAATGTAAAGTGGGGCTATATATTGTTAAATACAAATCAAAGAGCTTCCATTGACAAGTCGGCGAGATATTTTTCTTGCGAGATCTGGTGTCACATTAAATGAAATCACGGACACAATTCATCTGGTTGAAGTTCCAGTGGCAAGCCTATGAGGGGGACTTGATGTCTGAGGGGATTGATGGTGCCGGAAAATGCCTTTCACCTCAAGGTCGCTGGTTCAAACGTGGGCCAAGCTAGTTGTGACCTCAAGCTGTTACTGGCTGACAGCTGTTCGATGACCTGTGTGAAATGAGAGGATTCAGTCCAGTACCTATCAGGGAGATGTCCACTCCACATGGAGCATACAGCTGCAGCAGACACCATTTATCATCCTTGTTGTGAGCATCTGAGGACCTTCCAGCAGCTTGAGGAACTGGATGGACATGGTTCCCAGAGGCACTGACTCCAAGCAGGGGCTTCCATACAAACACAGGCTGTTTTAGGAAAGGCTCACACACACATCCTTCATTTCATAAAGCTGCAAGTTTTAGCCCTGTAAACCTTTTTCCAGTAAAGCAGGTGTTTCCCTAAAGTATCTGAAATGACAAACCAAACCCCCACAGAAGACACGAAGAAATCCGCTAATTAAATTTCAAATTCCAGACTGGATTTACCACGTGTTTATAATTCACACGTAGAACACTAAAATAAAAAGTCCCGTTTAGAAAAGTCCTTTCAGTTTGCTAGGTATTCTTTGTTGTTTTAAATTTTCACGTATTCTGCCAAATTGTCAGATTTTTATATAAAACAGAACAGAGGGAACAATGCCAAGACCTGGAGTTAAGTGAGAAACAGTGCAATAAAAAGGCATGCAAAAGAGCATTTCAACTCTTTCATACCGATACCTTCCATTCAAAATATAAAGCAAAAAAGTTGGGGATTTTTCCCCTCTTTGGAAGATGAGGGTTCAATGGGAGTCCTACAGAGAACTTCAACATAATTCAAATTTTTCCCTATTGAAACTGAAGTCCTAGATGTCACTATCTGAGGAAAGACATTAACTTATTTTCCCTTTCCTTTTTGATCTCTCTCACATAAAGAGAAAAACATACTCTTTATGCTAAAATGAAAAGTACACCAAATATGGATATAGGAGCATGAAAGCTTCCAAAAGCTTTCCAAAAGCTCCAAGACTCTGCTTTTCTCTAAATTTAGAGCTCCTGGTCTAAAGAATGTGGCAAACACCTTCTAAAGGCCAGCATCCAAAAGAGGACCATCTTAAGTCACTGATTAGTATAAGCAAAACTCTGATACTTGTATGAACCTATACTGATGTAGTTTGGGTAAAAAAAAGATGGAAGCTATTAATCTGGATAAATTAGATATTTAACAGTTAGTTAATCCATTATTAACATATTCAAACAAACAAACAAAAAAACAACTAACCTGGATAAATGATAAAAATTCTTAGCTTGACTCTACTTTTAATCTCTGTAAGATACCTGTTACCTTAATAAACAGACCTGCTCTTACTCCTTCTGAAACAAAATGACACTTGTGAAACACTGACTTTTAATTAGTATGCTTTATAATATGGATCAAAAAAGTAGTTAAATGAAACACATAATTAAAGCACATGTCATGCTGAATCATCTTCATTTTATATCACAATATACTAGTGTCATGACACTGCTGCTACAGGCTCTGAGCACTACCAGGGGAGGACATATTCACCTACCAGCAGCAAATCTCATCCAAGAGTGCTTCAAACCCTGGCTGGCCACATTTGCCTAAACTAATCCTACTAACACACTTGTCACTGAAAGGATCCACACATGTTGTCTAAGACTGAAGCCAGTACATCCCCTCTACCATGTACTGATCACTGAATGGGACAAGAGGAGAAAGGAAATAAAATGAAACCACCAAATTTTTCCTGTCACAGCACAGGAACTGAAATATGCTCTTTTTTTTTTTTTACTTTACAAATTAATATTTCTGTTACAAACCATTGAAGGAAGTTTATAATGCAAATAACACCTGAGAAATCAGTCACTACAGTAGTTAATGACTGGTTTGGTAGATTGTTAACTGCTTTTAACTTCCCTTGAGTGGTTAACTAACAAACCAGTCATTACCTACTTCATGGGGATTAGAGGTTAAACATAAACTTGATTACAAGCTATAAATGTGAGTAATTTGAAATGTTATTGGTTATTACAAAAATATATGGTAATAATTTCCTCTTTAATGAAAGGGAGAGTGTTTTTAGTGGTCCCTAGTTTCTTGTTGAGGCTTAGGAAAAGAGATCAGTGTATGATTAACTGCTACACTCTTATGATGGGCATCTGGGGCGGGTGGCAGAAATGAATACTCGATATATAAAAAAAAAAATATCATTCTACCTGTACAATAAACACAGGGTTTGTTGGCCATCTTCTTAAATTGCAGTTCAAAATGCTTGTGGTCGACAGATACAGAATTTGCACGCACACCAAATTATTACTAAGTTAATTAAAACAGGTAAATGTCAGCCTTAAAGCTTACTGAGTTGGAGACATAACACAGAACTAGATCCACAAAGAGCAGGCATGGTCTAGGTGTCCAAACATCTAGGTGTAAGCACTAAAAACATACCAGCTGCTCATTATGCCCTGTGGGGGCACTGCCAACTGGAGAAACAATATTGTACAGTGTCAGCCTGAGATTCACCTGGATATCCAGATATTAGCAGAATGTCTTCAATGATTTATAAATATTCTCAAACAGTTTTTTGTGGTTGGACAATGAGGTGGAGGGAGGGCAATGGCCAAGCCAATAAAACACATATCCCATCATGGAAATCTAAAAGCAGGTTGAGAAAAAAAGTTTCAAAACACAGAATGCCTGTTTGTCCCCACAGTTATTTGTATCCTTTAGAATTCAATTAAAAAGTTAAATTATTGAGGAAATTGTTGCTGCATGTTAGGCTTAGAGGATGACAGACCTCATATGTCTAAACATAAACAACTAAAAGTATTTTCCAGTGTGGGGGGAGGGAATCAAAGCTATATAGTTTATTCCAAGACTAGCAATCACAAGAAAGAGAATTGTTTCTTAAGTGGAAAAGGTTGACTCCTGTGAAAAAGCAACTTCTCTCAGCTTTGATATTATATCCCACTGGTAGTCAGCTTCTAACCTGAGGGTCAGTCACCTATTTGACACACAGCACCCAAAAAATTGTAGAAAAAAAAACAAACCCAAACAACAACAAACACACAAAAAAATAAACAAAAACCTCAAAAAAACCCAAACAAACAAAAACCAAACAAATCAACCATTTATTTTTGTGAAAAAAAGTATTACTCAAAAATTATAAAGAAATGCAGTTAAATAGTAAAAGAAACCAATCCAATTCACCCAATTCTATTCCTAATTTTGTTGATACTTTCATGGGGTTTTTTCATCATTAAGAGCTTTTTGTAACATTAGGAAATTATGCTGAAAATTGACCATTACTGTATTCACCTTTTCAAGGCCACAGAATCTAATACCATCTACAAATATATTTTATGATATAAGCAGTGTAGAATTGCTTACAACAGATGTCTGAGCCCCAGGAAAAAAAAAAGGGGGGGGTTTCAGTAATGTTCTGTTGAAAACAGACTGGTGTTTTCTGTAATTGCAATTAAAATGTTTAAGACAGAGGGTTCAGCTTTATGTGTACCATACTAAGATACACTAAATAGTATTAAATATCATATATGCAGGCCACCAGCTTCACAGGTCCATTGCAGCTACAGTGCTCAGCATTTTTATGTTATGATTATTATACAATAAAGATGTGAATTTCTCATTATGCTATTGGTGCAGATACGATAGCATTTAGACAGATTCTTAAACCTATCACCCAACTACTTTAAATCCCTGCAACTGCTGCTCATTTGTGATCAGCTGAAAAAGAACTGTGCAACACAACAGTGGGTGCTGGTTCTCATCTTCTGCAGGAAAGTGCTTTGAAACACAAAGCCTTCAACATCATCTTCCAGACCTGCAGGGAAACTTCACGTGTGCATAAACTTACAAGATTTTTCCAAAGCAGTTACCAAGTGCTCTGAACCCTCCCATGCAGCCTACTAAGTCCAAGAGGGGTCCCCCCCTCAACATGCACATGCCAGTCAATGCAGCTCCCTGCTGGTGCTTGCCAACCACAAGCAGTGACAGTGTGCTACTTGGAAAGAAAAAAAAGAAAAAAAAAAAAAATTCATTATTTTCCATTATTATTAATTCCGTTATTAATAATGGAAAATAAATATTGGAGAATAAATAAAATAAATAATAATGGAAAAATTAATATCCCCATTATGAAGGCTTCTCTGATGTCCCTTCGTGTCCTTTCAGCTAGTATAGCACAGAGGACTGGGCACAAGGAGTTCCCTGCCACTCTCTGAACAGATGCAGCTGCAAATCTGCCAGCAAGCTCAAAAGTAAGAGAAATCAGAGGTAACGTGGGAGAGGATACAGGTAGAATTATCAGGAATGCAGAACAAGCCCACTCCTCTGGATAAAAGGCACAGGCCTTCATTGAAGGGGACTCCTGCCATGTGGTCAGTCACAATGAAAGGCATTTTCTAAATGGCAGGCATTGAATTTAGAGTCAAAAGTACACTGAAGTTTCAGGTGCAGAATGAGTTTTAATTAATGTCTCAATCCATGTCTTTTCTAGTAATTAATGTAAATTTTAAACAAGAAATTACACTCTAAACAAGTAAGTAAATATTGCCAAGAATATGTTAATATGTTTTGAGGTCTGGTGGTTGTTTTTTCTTTGCTTGGGTGTTTGGGGTTTTTCTGGGGG
>JANHGL010019820.1:30547-69985 GCA_024611195.1 Ceyx melanurus
GGTTGTTTGTTTTGTTGTGTTGTTGGTGCTCGGTTTTGGTAGTTGTTGTTGCGGTGGGGTGTGGTTGTGAGGGGGGTGGGGGGTGGTGGTGTGGTAGGAGCAGAGTGCCAAGAGGTTGGGGCTGGGAACAGGCAGGACAGAGAAGGGAATATAAATGGGAGGGTAAAGACTAAGTGCATATGATGTACTTGAAAACATATCCAGAGCCTTTTAAAAACTCAAAAGAAAGGCTTTTGAGAAATAGATTTTGGGAGCTGAAAGGAGAATTGATACAGCAAGCTAACCTAGCATGATTTTCGGGGATATATCTAAAAAGCCTAATCATTGATAATTCACAATTTGTGAGCCTGGTGGGATTTCATGCAGAGCACCAGCCTCACTAAGGTAATTGGTGCTATTGAAACAACACTGGCTCAGCAGCATGCTGCTTTCTTCCTCGCCTCTGGGCACAGGAAGGATCAATATTTGTTAGGATTGCTTCTTGTTCCAACAATGTAAGATTTACAATACTTGCTAGGATTCTCACTTTGTCTTCACACAACTCATCAGTGGAACCCAATTACTAACCTCAGACAAACAACATTAACATGAGCCTCTATGCTTCTTTATTGCCCTTCATCCAAGTCTCATTTCAGGGTCTTCAGGCAGTGCCACTATAACAGATACTACACTTTAAAGTGTGCTCCAAGGAATAAATTTTCAGTCTTTCATTACTCGTACCTTGATTTACTTCATATCATCTTGGCGCTATAGACAAAGATAACACACTGTAAATTACAGCCATCCTGTCTCCTACTTCCAGAGGTAGGGGGAAGGCAGGGAGTGATGCTTTTGTGCTACAATTAGCACTGGGCACCACAGCTTCATCGCTCTCATCGCTGAAACTTGTTTTATCAAAGATGCAAAGTCATTATTTCACAGAAAGCTCATTTCCTAAATCGCTTTTTATTTTTTCAAACTGATAAATGAGGAACTCTACAGTAATGGAAAAATACATATATTTTTTTTATATTGTTTCAAGCGTTAACTTAGGATAGGTAATCTTATTTAACTTCACTCATGGGGCTATTTCTGCAAATTTTGCAGTCTTGATGTCTTAATAACACAGTGGTCTAGGATAGTTTGCTGTTCATTACATTCTACTTCAAGCTCCACACACAGGAGCAAACCCCCCGACCTGGAGAATTCTGTTTCAAATGTTTTAACTATTAGTGCATAGTTGGCAACAGAAGGCTTGGAAAACAGTCATTGGAAAAATTCCTTCAAGTTAGCTGTTGCAGTACCCCCTTATTTGTCCTACAATTTCCTCCATCCTCCATCCTATTCCAGTGGCTGATAACTAAGAACATTAGTTTTATGCGACTTGTCAAGCTCAAATGAAAAGAGAGCTAACTTTAATGACACTGCAATTAATCGCCCCAATAGACAGACAGCTAAAAGACAAGATATTGACTTCATTAAGGATAATGTATTATGTCATTAAGTTGGTAGGGTCACCTTGTGTATCATATATGCTTGCTAATATATTGGCATTTTCCTCAAATAAGATAAATTCAGATATGAGTGATAAAGCTGATTAGAAAATGTTTAATCTAAAGAGGCTAGTTTCCTTATATTCCACTTTGCAGCCTCAGGTGTAAGTAGGCTAGTAAAATTCCATAATAGATCCAGATTTACCTCAAATAACAGGTCCCGGCAATTTATAACCTTTCTGGGTTGTTTTCAGTTTGTTTTTTGGGGTTGGTTTTTTTTTTTGGCGTGTCTTTTCTCTCCTCCTCAAGCTCAGATATTATTTGCCAAGACTGTATTTCAGATTTGTTTTTAAATGTATAATCTCCTTCAGTACATGTAAAGTTAAAATAACCATTGCATGCTAAATTAGTACGTGTGTGAGGGCTTAACCCTTTACAAGTCAGGAGTTCAACATTAATTTGAAAGAAGTACGACAATAATGAGCTATTAAAAAGATGATCATTGCTTCTCATTAAACTTCTCTTTTTACCCTCACCTCACTTAAAGGCAGTTCTGTTGGATTTTTTATTTTTTTTTTAATCAATATCATGGAATATTTGCAAAGTAACATACATCTTAAGGCAACCTGTGCCACTTAATATCACACAAATAAAACAGGTTTTGATATTCCCTGCTTTCCTACTCATTTCCATAAGATCCGCTGGGTAGGCATGTTTGACAAATGCTATTTTCTCATGGTTCCAAGTAAGCAGAGAGCTGCTCATTTCATTGCAGCAGTGACTATCTGCATATTGCAATTCTGTAAATTACTTAATAATGGAATGTAAACCTAATGCACTAGAAGGAAACTGTTTCATACACATGCTCTGCCCATCCCACTAACTGCCTTCGATAAGCTGAAACCCGAAAATAAACGGGGCACTGTTTGTTTTGTAACCTTTTCACTACAAGATTATGCTGCTGTGTTTAGTTCTACATTGCTTATAGTTCTCAGATGCCAGATTTAATTTTTCAGATCTGACCTAACAGTGCTTCTAAATCTTTTAGTCTTTTTAAAAAAGAAAAATCAAAGCAGTATAGTAAATAAGTTATATAGTATGCATAAGACTAAGGGGTAAACAAAAAAACAAATCTGCAGATCTGCTTTATTCAGTGAGCTACAAAGCAATATTATGTTTAAAAATATCATTGCTTGCCTGTTGCTATTTATTTATTTCAGCAGTTTCTCAAGAAAAAAAAATATATACTCTGGGGGATAACAGTCTGTTAATGGTCAGTTTGTCTCAACACTACTGTAGGCAACAAGCATGACCTCCTTGAAAAGAACAAACTCTAATTAGCATCACCTACAATTCCTCTTTCCAAACCACACCTTTTAACCTGTACCCCATCTTTTCCAATATTTCCATTAAGGTTGTCAAAAGCAGAAGTTTGGGAACCTTTCCTTGTGACCTTGGCATTTCTTCTCAGGCTTAACGTATTGGCATTTTTTCCTCTGACTGCATCGCTTCTCATTTGTCATGATTATTGTTGAATTTTTCAACTGTCATTCCCGAACGTAAATCAATGGTTGTCGACTTCCCCTTTGTCATATCTGCACTGCCAACAGCCTTTCCCTTCTAAATGAGGCTTCCTCCCTTTCCATCCATTAAAAAAGGCCTGTCTTTTGGAGAAGTCAATCCTTTGTTAGGTCACTCCATTTATCATTCTTCCAATCAGTACCTGACACACTTATTCAGCCAGGTCTTCAACCACACAATCATTGTTCATTTTGGGAGGGGGGGGAGAAGGAGAGAGAGAGAAGGGGGTATTTTATTTATGCATGGTGGTTTTTGCCATCCATCTTGACCAGGGGTTTTATTTTTTATTATTATTTTTATTTTTCAAAAACCTTTACTTTCTTGAAGGAAATACCAAATTCGGAAGAAAAAAGCATCCCACAATCACAGGGGAAAAGGAGGAGAGAAGGTAAAAACCCCATATTTGTTATATTAAGAATTAAGTGAAACTAGATGTGAGAGAAGAGTCTAACCAATTCAGTTCTGTTATAAAAGGGCTGTAAAATACATAAATAAATAAATTTAATTTTAGAAAAAGAAAACCCAAACAACAAAACAGAAAACAAAGCACGAAACCAAACCCTAAGAGGAACAGAAACAGCAATGGACCGCATGACCTTTTTGACAAGGTTAAATTAATATAATTAATTAATTAATAGGACCAGAAGTCCTAGCCCAAACTGCTTTCATTAGAGCAGCACTGCACATTATCACGTGCGGGTCTAGCCTTTTCCTACTGAATAACACCCATAGGAAGAGAGTGCATTGCACTCATCAAAGGGGGATTGAAGAAATAAAATGGAAAGATGGGAACTCCTACTACTGCTGCTTCTCAACGTGGCAAACGCTTTCTATCAGCTAACAGCAAAGTCTGGCTATCCTCCCCTAAGACCTTACTAAGCAGAGGTTTGCTGGAAAAGCTTCAACATCCTTTTGCCTTCTCCATCACCATAAGTGAGGCTTTTCTTTATGGTGTCTGGCTCCCTACCAAAGCCATAACAGACACACAAATCAAGTTTAAACATCTTGTGTTGCAGTATCACCTGCTACTGTTTTCTAGACAAAGACTGAGACATTTGACCCATCACCACAACAGTGGGACACACACCTACATATATATATATATATATATGGGTATATTAGGTGCAGCAAAAGAAAGAAAAGATAAACTTTTTGACTTTGAGATGCAAGATTTAAATTCCCTGCTTTGTCACACATTTTAATTGGACCTGGAGTCATTCAAACAGGAAGCCTGATCTTGTGCTTCCTATTTGTAAGTAATTACAAGCCTCACAGGGTATTTTTAGAAAAGTGATATACAGATCTTGGGTGGGCAGATAAAGCACAATGAACTGGAATGTCAGGGCACTTTCAGCACCAGAAGGCTGATTGCTTGCACGCTAGGAGTTACCTGTTCCAAGGTGTAAATTTTACTCTGTCACTGGACCTTTGCCTAGAAAAGAGGCAGGATTCTCACACAGGGTAACAGCAGCTATGCAACTTATCTGTAAACATCACATACATCATGGTTTCTCAGAATCCAGATTAACCACCAATTAAAACTTGTAAAACTTTTCAACATGGCACAATGACACCGTTTTGGAAGCCAACACGCAAGTTACCAAAACACAGCAACATAAATCCCAGCATTTCTATTTCTCATTAAATCCGTTTTACTAAGCAGATAACTACTAGCACTATATGTGGTGCTCTAAGCCTGAGGTGTCAACTAATTTGATTTATTCTTCTCTTCATTGCCCTTATATCTTGCTTAATAAGACACTTAATTCAGATATTCCTGAGGTAACAAAGGCAAAAGCTCTTCTGCTGTATGCCATAGAAGTTTTATTTATTTATTTAAGCTGTATAAGGTAAGGGGTCATTTCCTTGTGAAAAGAATAAAGTACAGCTGATACTGTTTTAAATCATATCATGTAATCCCATTCTTGTCCAAGCAATAGATTTACAGATAACAGCAGCAATCTTCCTAAAATGTAAAAACCAGTGACCCCTCTGGAACCACAAAGTGACACAAAGAGGTGTTATTTGCAAACCAAAAGAGCTATTAATACACAAAACACTATGTTGCAGGTAACGGTACAGATTTCTCCAATGTCTAAGGAGTAAGAAAAAAACAAGCAGGGGTTGCAGTTCCAGCACTAGCATTGTTGTTTTGTGCCTAGCAAATACAGCACATTTTATTGCATACATTCATTTCTAGTTAGGACTTTTACTGGCTAAAGAAGGGGAGAAAGAAAAGTATCTTATTTGGCAGGCAAATGCTGCTATTCAGACTCTGAAGGAGTATTCTTTTTTCATTTTGTTCAAGTACAGGGCTTTATCATTCATGCATTTGCTTAGACTGTATATATTGTAATGTATTCATATGCACTGGCACCAGACACTATAGGAAAATTGCCTGGATAAAGAAATACAATCTGTAAGATCATCTCCCATTTAGAAGCTTGCAAAATATCTAGACATAAAAGGCATGGATTACTGGAATTTTCTCATTTATTTAGTTTTGCAACTTTACATTAGGTGCTAATGTGAGAAGGAAGAAGTTAAGATCCTTATCTGATTTTTTCATTATGTAATTTGAAATTGCACCCATAAAAAAACCCAAAATGCCCTTTAGGTCCAGTACTGCAAATCCAGAACACGGGGCCATGGTACAATGTCATGGTATTCACAGCAATAGAAAGAGCAAGGATGCTATGAGAGCAACAAATTATATGGATTTTTAGTCTCTGTGTTATGATCATGACATGTTTTCTAGTAATTGGATAATATGTACTTGTAGATAGGAAATTAATTCTTCCATTCAAGATGGTGCAATAGAAATAAACAGGAAAGCCTGTATGGACTGAAGCATTAACAAGTCCTTATTTTGAATTAGCTTGTCATTGTAACTGAGATGCAAGACAAAATCTGGAACTATTTATGATCAAAACCCGTGACCTTTGTTTCTTCTGGTATTGCACACGAGAACTGCTAACTTGCATTTTATTTCAAATGCAGCTTCAGCTGCATTCAGAACAAGTCCTGTAAAGCAAAACCTGAAACTTAATTGCATTTAACTTCTATCACAATTATAAACCGAGTCAAATCCTAAAAAGTGTTGAAATCTTTGTAATAGTATTTCCTTACAGCTTTCATTTCAGTATTTTTCAAAACCTAGTTGCATTCCAAAACTGCATTAATGGACAGTGTGCATTTTCTTTATGTTGGTGCACAAGCTATGTCCTGTATCTTGCTTTTTATTGGCATTTTTCTAGTAGGTGCTATTTTTGCAGAAAAGTTCAGGCAACAGAAAGGAAAAGTATCACAGGGACTGTGTTTCCAATGCCCTTTTATAGAGCATCTGTGTAGCACAGTGCATTTTTAATGTCTTATCCTATACCTAGTATGTATCATCTACACAAATACTTTTAAAATTTTCATATTTTACTTTTTTCAATATATTTATATGATTAGAGAGAAATGTATTTGAAAAATACTGATTTTTTAAAACTTGTATTGATAGCTACTTAAGTTGTTTGGGGGTTTTATTTCTACAATCTTTAAGATCTAAATAAATTTTCCAGCATTTCCAACCTTGAAAACTGATGGGGGCTGTTGTTTGTGTGGCAATGCACTAGTACCAGGTATAAATCCTAATGATGCACAGCAAAATTGATCTCAACATTTAAAAAATTAAGCAAAAAATAAATTGTTTGGTTAGGTTGATACTCAGACTTATAGGCTAGAACTTCATGAATGGCTAAAAAGAGACCTCTGAAACCATTGTTGTTCAAAACATCAACTTCTTCCAATGTTTACAGGGATAAAACTGCTTCCATAACAAAAACCATTTGTGCCTCTCCGAGCAGCGACGGGCCAGCACAGTTACACAAGATGGAAGTGAAGGGGAGGTCACAGGGCTCTGTGGTACATTTTTAAATGCCAGAAAGAGATACTGATCATCTTGTATTTCTTTGCCAAAAAAAAGCCTCTAATCAGTTCTAAATTTTTCAGGCAGTTTGCTTTCTTGCTGCACCTCAAAATGTGTCATTTGTCTATTTAAAAACATAACAGCTCGCCACCCCTTCTCGCTAGCTTTGGTTGGCCTCTCTTTTTTTCCCATTTAATGTCTCTAACTTTATGCCATGTTCTTTTCCTCTTTCAGCACGGCTGAGCAAGGCTGACAGGCGGATTCCTTTGCTTTTCAGGGTATTAAAGCCACTTTCCCGCTCTGACAGCCTGTTCTACTCTGCCACCTTATAGCTCTGGCTTCACACTTCTCTGGGCAGCCACTGCTTCTTGACAGACCACTGTCACTTCCCATCATCCTCTCTGTATATCCTGTTCTCTCCCCCTCAGCACGCATCCCGACTTTCCAACCAATGCAATTATTTTTTTTGACAAGCCATCCATCAGCTTTAACTTTAAAAGCACTTTCTGCTGATATCCATTGTTAAATCCCTTGCTTTTTATGGAGCTTGCATGAGAGAATATGATATCAGACATTCAAACTACCAAACCATGTAAATTTACTTTGTTCTCAGCTATGTTTCCAATTTCACGTCCAATTTTTCGGTACATTATGCGTAGTTGTTGTGCTTAATATGATGTTGTCAAATCCCATTAAAGTTCACTGCATTGCACGGCTTTAAAAACAGGTTACAATTTGCATTCTATAAAGAAAGGAAGGAGTGCAGTCTGAAGTCAAGCTGAATCTTATTAAAATTATCTGTTCAATTGTTACATTTGTAGATGGAGTAATTTTGAGGCATTAGCCGAGACACATATGAAAACGTCAGTGTGCCAACTAATGACAATGAAAGCAAAAGGAATATATCTGTGAAACTCAATAAAGCTCCTTTGCTGGTGACATAAATTTGATGATAATCCGAGGAAATGAATAAGGGACCATCCAGTTTGAATAGGAATTACCTTTTCTATTAAATCACTTTGCTGTATTTCCACTTGGCCTACATCTTGGTCCTATGCCACAACGAGTCTCTCACAGTGGACTAAAAAAAATCCCTACAGGAGTAACGTTCTCTTGAGTAATATTTCATCTAAGCCTCCTAACCACTTCCAGAAAGACACACTTAAAAACTAAGGGAAAAAAATTAGCTTCCCCTCCCTGCTTTCAGTATCTAAGGGTGGGTGAAATGATTTGCTGATGCACAATCAGGAGCCGTGTCCAGTGACAAACACCTTGGTGCTCTCCACGCTGGGTTTTAAGAACAAAGGTTTGCACTCTTACCTGTGAGAACACAAGCTTATAGAAAGAAGTCACAGCTGTAAATGAAAAGTTCTTTGGGCTGACAAAATGCTAGGAAAATAAGGATTCGAGTCAAAGACAAAATGTTTAATTACATATTTTAATAGAGTAGCACCGAGCCTTTCAACACTACCCTTGGCAACTGGAAACTTGGCTTTTCCTTGCAAGGGAACAGGTGACAGTCAGTGGCAGGTAAGGCTTCTGCAGGTGTCACCCAGTTCCCATGCAGCACAATTAAAACCTGCTGTACATATGCAAACACGCTATGTAGCCCAAGCTGCATCAGCAAAATCACTCTTCTGACAATAACAAGAAAGAGAAATAAGTCTGTTTGGCATATGTAAGATCTCACACCCTCAGGTAAAATCTTCTCAGACTCACCCTGTCGCTTCTTAAAAAGAGGTAAAGAGGTAAAGTTCAGACTTCTGGAACTTATTTAAAGTGAAGAGACAGGGATAACACTGATCGAAGCCAGCAGAAGGTACTCACTCTACACCCTCAGCAAAGACTTCAAACAATATCTGATAATCCCCAGCAAAAGCAGGGAATGAAAAAAACTAGCTCATCTAGAAATGCTAATCTGATTTTCACAATTTAACTTTTCCAGATCTAATTAAGAGAAGTTTATTCTAAGTGGGTTTCCCATTCTACAGTGACTCTGCATGAAAGCAGGTAAGGTTACTCTTTACACTCATGCTCCTAATCTTATTTCCCCAAATAGCAATTGGGGAAATTCTCTATTTTGAATGATACAAACCAAATTTCCAAGTTCTCTATCAGGAATATTAGAGGCCTCCAAAACATATGAACCTCTTTCCCTTATCTTAACCAATTGCAACTAAATATTATACTACCTGCAAGTTGATTATATTATCTCAGTCCCACCCTCTACATTTTAATATGTCAATTTTGGCACCAGTTTTCAGTGACCACTGGAAAGCACAGAGGGTATGAATTCTATACCCAGTTCTGTACCACATCACTGAACTGTTCTGCCCAAATCTCTTCATGCTTCTTTCCCTTCCAATGAAAGCATCAAGAAAATTTTCTGATTTTTTTAAGAACTGAGATACACAGTTTTATTATTTAACAGTATTGTAAGTTTTGTTTAGAAAGAATAAACACTAGTCCATTGAGAAAAACAGGCACTGTGAGAATGTAAATTAATAAATATCAGCCAAAGAGTAAGTGATCCTGAAGTACATCAATAGTTACATTCACTCTGTATTACTGAAACATCCTCATTTTCATGTCATATTGCAAGAACAACACAGAATGGAGTTCTGACCCAAGCAGCCCATTAAAGTTCCTATGACTTCTTTAAATCTCTTTAGTGAACTAGTGACACTGCTGTTCCCCATTTGCAACTCTGCATAAACAGGTTTTTCTACCTCCTTTCAAGACCCTGGCCTTTACCACCTTGCTTCCACCAGTGCCCCATCTATCACAGCTTTCCACTACACCTACCTCCTTCATTATTCTTTTATATCTTTTCCCTTGTTGCACAACTGCTCACTGTACGTTTTTATATTCAGAAATTTTCACATCTCTGCTTTTTCTTCAGTACATTTCCCCTCTGCTCCAACACAAACCTCTACCCTCTGCTGCCTTTTCTTAGCCTCTGAGCAAGTTCATCTCTATATGAAGGATGCTAAAGAAACCATGGTACTGCACTGTGAAAAGTCATCTTCCAACTTTGATGCTATACTACCATGGAGCAGCTGATAAATAAACCAGGATTAAGTTAGTATTAATGATACCATGTACTTAAATAATTTTTTAACTAAAAAGCAACTACACCCAATTACATGGCATCTGTTTAACAGTCATCACTATTCACCACCTTGAAATTGAATCCACAGACAAATCTAGAAGGGTTTAAAGGGGAAAGAGGTTTTTTGATAAGCTAAAGAATTATTCTGAAAGAAAAATAAGCCAGTAAGAGAGAGGCTCCACTCACAGTGAAACATGCAACAGCTCCACAAGGAAGTAAAAATTAACAGAACAACTCGTGTTACAATTAGTATTGAGGAATATTCTGAATTTTAAAGCTCCTATTTGTTATAAAAAAAAATGAAGTGTATTTAAAATCCACCAACATTTAGGCAATAATGAATAAATTTAAATTTAACATTTAAAATCCACCAATGTTTAGGCAATAGTGAATCTATGAAGTCCATGTTCATGACAAAGAACAAACTTTCAAAGTTTGCACATGCTATTAAGAGCAGATTTAAATATATATAAAACACAGCTTTAAACATAAATACTGTCATGGTTTTTGTGCATTACATACATTCTTCTACTAGAAAATGAACAACAACCTCAAACCACTGGGAAAACAATAGTTTACTAATGAAGGAGAATGAAGTGTCTAACCTATCACCTCCTTTTATCCAGCTCACTACTTTCTAGCAAACTAGTCTCAAATACAGAGCCATTAAAAAAATATCATATTAAAATGTGCTTTTGCTTTTTATATTTCACATGAACACACTCATAAACAGACTTATGCACATAGTCTCCATAGGGTCATTAGTTAGAAGCTTCGTAACTTAAATCTCAGTATTACCTCTTTTGAATCCATCTCTCACACTCCCAAGGTAAATGGCTGTGTTTAGGTATTAAACATTTATTTGCAATGTTAAGAACATTTTACTATTTCCTCTGATAACCACATAAAAACATTATGGCCTTCCAACAATTACAATAGAATTAATACTGCTGTCACCCACTTCCTCTGAAGGGTGGCGAATTTTGGGTTAGTTTGGGGTTTGTTTGGGTCTTTGTGAGGGGGAAGGTGTTTTGATAGTTCATCAAACTATGCTCATTGGTCCAAAGGGCAACTTTTTAATACACCATATAACTAATCTCGGAGATTATATGTAAACCAAAGCAAACAACCAAGGAATCATATGCAACTTTTTACTACAACCTTAATCCAAAAGAACCTAGAACATACTTATTCCACACCCCACTTTATTTTTTAAATTAAATTACTCTTAATTTCTAGCTTGTGATAGAAACACCATCATTAATATGATGGAATAATTATCAGGTTTAGAAAAAGATGTTTAATTTTTTTTTTCACAGAAACATTTTAAACCTGAGAGCCTGATGAACATTCATCTGTAGAAGTCACCCTCTCCCTTCTTGACCTTACCCACCGTCCCAGTAATTTGCATATAAAATACTGAGGCTTTGCATACCCTGAAAGAGACAGAAGTGTATTCCCAAAACCAGACAATTCCTATCACTTCTCCTGAATACATTATGGCTGCAATAACCTAATTTTTAGTAGTTTAGACACCAGTATCTCTTAAAATGCAGATGTCCGTAAAGTGAGACCAACTATGAATGCACATAAAAACATTAGCAAAAAAGGTGAAAATTTCTGATATTAAATAAACATTCATTTACACTTGATTAACACTTAACAGTGATTTTAACTCATTTTCATGTTGAAGGCAATGAATAGAAGCCATCTCTCAGAGTGCAAGAAAAAGCTGCTTTCTTGAGGCTTCACCCTTTTCATCAGTGGGGATACTCTAAAGGCAGAGTAAATAACAAGTTGGAATCAAAGCCTGATGTCCTTTTAATTCCTGACACTTCCTTTAGAGATTAAATTTACACGTGTACCAGAAAGATGGTTACAGAGGAGAATCAGACCTCTTAACTGTCAGAAAATTCAAAAATTCCACAATGGCCTACAACTCTTGGCTATAGCAGTGCTCTAAACAACAAATACTTTCTCTTTAGAAAAAAAAAATTTATTTTTCTACTAACACAGAACTAACAAATACAAGCAGAAACCCCCCAACATTCGCTTTGAAACTTGCCACAGCTTCTAAATGTCAACAGGAGAGTAGATTAAGCCTTAGATTCAAGCCTCTTCAACAACTTTAATTACTACAGAAACTTTATGTTCAGCAGATCTTATTTTTAAGCCAATCACACACCCAGAAAAGTGGGATTAAATAATAATTTAGGATTGAGTTAATCATCTAAAGGACAAAAACGTCTTTTTCCCCACCTCGAAACAGTGACTGCATTTTCCCTTCCTCATTCATCTCATTTTCTAGCTGTTAAAAAGACAGAGACTTCTTCAGAGCCAGCAGTTCTGCTTTTCCAATGCATGGCTCACTTAATTAAGCATTATTTCTATGGTGTAAAATTTACATCCAGCACAGTAAGAAAATATATCCATTTAGAGGCCAAATTTCTGAAATGCATTGCATCAGGGTACAGTGCCTGTTGCTAGGTTTATGCAACTTCCATAGCAACTGCAGCCATCATATAAAGAGTTTCTCAAAGAGGTAACTTTACATAAGGTCAACAAGTCCCCTGACTAAAATTTTATATAGTGCTCCATCTTAGACATACAGCCAAACCTTTGTTCTCTTCATAACCCTTAGGCAAAAAAAAAAAAAAGAAAAAAAAAGAGCTAATGAGAATCACAGACAACATATTAAATGATGGTGTTTTCAGTACAGCTGGGATTCCACTCTATAAATAACTTTTAATCTATTATCCAACAATGTATTGTGATAAAAGCTGACAAGGTTTTTGCTCAGCAAGCAGTTACTGGCATGGTTTTGCTACTAAGAATGAAAGATTTTCTTCAAGGCCCACAGTGATTCTTCAGGTGCTTCTAAAAACACATTGCTGCCATTTATAATCGGTGGGATATTTGCTTTTGTTGAACGTTAAAAAAAATAAAATATTGATAATTAAAAAAGAGTAACAAGTAGTATAATCAAACTCCTCCATGCTTTGTAATAGTACTATTGTACAGTAGAAGTGGACTTACTTCCCTGAAACTCAATATATAAAAAAAGGTTTTTCCAATCCACTGAAAAAAAAAAAAAAAAAAAAACCAAATAAAAAACATCCACTTTCAAACTAGTGGTTTTTTAATTCATCTCTATCTTGTCTAATCAAAATGCTATCAAATGTAAGTTTAAGTGCAATTCTACTCAAAACAACCAGGTAAAAGATGCAAGGTTCAGTCGATGTCTGCTGTCCCTGCTTGCTCAGAATTCTGTCATCTTGTATCTTCAAGAGCCTTTTTTATGTGAGAAATGTTAAATTAAAAAATGGACATAAAAAGCTTAAAACACTCGTTCCTCATCAAGGATATTAGATATAGAGGATGATGTGCAACACTTTGTAAGAAACAGAACTCAGAACAGCTTTTTTCCAAGTGAAATAATGAAGGGAAAATATCATTTGTCACATTCTTACATGAAATTTTATTTAAAATTCTCACTTCTATAGTTGAGCAGGAGGAAACACACTAAGTGCACATCTAAAAAACCAACAACCCTCAAACAGCTGCACACATTTAGATGTTTCCCAATAGCCAGAGCCCTAGACACATATTCCATGGGTACTTTTATCCAATTGAAGCCTTGAAACAATATCAAATACAATCAAAAGAACTTGGGGCAATGATGAAAAACAAATTACTCCCATTTTCAAATTTGATATCCAAAAAGTAAAACGAAAAAAGTGAAGCCAGACACTTTGCAGGGTCAGGGAAAGAACCTCAAGTTTCTATTACCTCTGCAAAATTATTATACCCTTTAAACAGATTTAAAGCATTTTAATATGCTGAAAATCTGTTCTATCACATCTGCTTTTCACATTAAGCTCTTGTTCCAAGCCTACGGTAGCTACTAGCACAGTGCCTACAGAAACAACACCTGGCTCCATAACTCAAGAGGCTACACCTCCAACAGAATCAATGAAGAATTGTCTTGTCAGAAAGACTTTGCCAGCACCACACCCCCACACAAGCAAGCTAACAGACAGGTGCAAGTCACTTCTATGCTAACCAAAATAAGAAAAATAAGGGCAGATGAAACTCCAGAGGCTGGACAGCCATCCGAGATAAAGGGATGCATGTACTCCTGGAGCAAACCTCTTGAGTCCTCTTGAGTGCCACAGCCTTCAGTACGTTTTGCTGCATTTTCTTTTTAGTAGAAACAAAAGGATTCATGTCATCAATCCTTCAAAGCTATCCTTGTCTTTTCATTAAACAATAAATGCATTTACCTCAAATATTTTCAGATCAGAATCTCTAATCATCCTGAAACATTAGGCTGCTCAATCCCCCACAGCCTTGAGAAATCTGCAAAATGACTTCATGTAAAGGCTAGAGGCCTCCAGAGGAGGGCTGGTTCCTCCCAAAGGGCTGCTCCCCTCACCAGCTGGGATGCAACTCTCTCTGCCCACTACTTCAGGACATCTTCCTCTCAAAACATTCAGGCCAGTTCCACTTAGAAGACAGTGCTCAGAACACTTCAAGAGCACGAAGCTACACACATTGCTTTTAACACACTAATGTCTCAACTTTTTCAGCCTTGTGTAACTTGCCTTCCAATTTCCAGAGATGTGAAAGGATTTCAGCACCTCATACACTGGCTCCATTACTCACATCTGAACCACCTTCCCATCCCCAGTCCCCCCCCATTAAACTCTATTTGTTTTTGCTGTGCAGAAGCCAGTTCTGGCTGTAGTAATACTCTTTTACATACTGTAAAGCAGTATGATGTTGCCATGCAATTGCTCTTTAATGTTAACCTTAACCTTCACAAATGGGTTTGTAACGAGAAGCTCTTGTTTGTCATTCAGGAGGTATGATTGATGCTGCAGGAGTGAAGTGAAGCCACAGTGACCATCTCAATAACATGAACAGCTGCCAAATATTCATTTAGCAGAATGAGTTTAAAAAACTTTGAGCAGATTGCTTTCACAAGGCTGCTTTCAACAAAAGGAAACATAATTAACGAGCTAATATCAGCATGTGTCTGGCTAAGCTAATGAATATCAAATTACACAGAAACCAGTATAAATCATCATTATCCTGAATTTTAATTGAACTTGCAATTAAACATGACAAATTTTATATACACTAAACCTTTAATTTATACTTTCAAATAAGAAATAATTTATCATTTTTAGTATTTCATAGTTAATTTCCCAATATGTACAGTTCTAATTAACAAGGACAGACAGGCACTTAAAAAAAAAAACACACCAAAACAGAACAAAAAAATGCCACCAAAATAAAACTGCTGAATAGCTCCACTGCTTACATCAACTTTCAATAGATTAAAATCAGGAATCCAAAACTTAACAGCAGTGCAGCAATCCCCTGCTTATGCTAAAGATATCTAACTTCAAACTCACATTTTGAGCACTACATGCAGCTAGAAGAGCACTGGGCTGCAGCAACGTCTACAAAGTCATTTGACATCAGGGTTAGAGTTCAACAAAAGCAGCAATAGTTTAACAAATTCAGTTTTAACTTTGTATGCTTTATTTACAGAGTTTGTTCATCTTATTGTCATTATGAAATGGAGCTGTCATTCCACAAAATACTACTTCTTGATGAAAGAATTGCATTCATTATTTAATCTCAGTTATATATTCCCTCATTGATGATCACAATCTTTTGTTTATCTCCAGTACATACTGAGAACATCAAGAAAGGGATTCCCCCCATGGAAACTCTGCCAGCAGAATCATGCTAGTACAACTGGCAAGATGCTGCCCTAGCATAGGCAACACCCCAGCAAGGAAAGACTACACATAACTGGATGTCACTCACATAGAAAATGTGGTCAAGCTCCTACTGCAATTCATTTCTATCTAGCCACAGAGAAGAGTTGAGAACTTGCAGACAAAAGTCCCATTGAAAGCTCAAAACAGGCAATACAACAGATTAGAGAAAGTATTAGGTACTCGAGGTTTTTAAAACTTGCTTTCATTTGATTTGCTAACATTATTAATCCTTCAAAAGCAGATGACTCTTTCAAAAGACTTATTAAAAAGAACAGTCTTTGTTGTGCCATTTGCTGAACCTTTGAGACGTTGGCAAGTCCCAGTGTCTTTTTCCATTAGCTTGCCGACTGTAGCAATTAAATAACCAAGGTGAAAAGGAGAAAAGTCTAAGAAACTGAAAGCTTTTCCACTAACAAACAGCTTTAGGAATTCAGTTGAAGCAGTTTATTAATTCCTACAGCAAATGAGTACAACAGTTTTCATACTGACATCACTCAGCACTTGAGTGACATCTCTGATTGAATGAGCAGCATGCAACAGACAATTTGCATTACTACTGTTAATCATGGGAAACATGTTTGGGTGCTTCTGGCAGCCCTTGCTTTCCCTCAAGCCACATAGATACACCTACCCTTTTATTTTTCTCTACTCTGCCTGGGTGTTGTAGTACCTGACTATGCTGGTGATTTTTTTTTGAGCACACTTTGGAATAAAAACATCTGCCATGGTCTTGGTGATTAAATGAGACTTAGAAATCCTAGAAGTAGCTCAAGTATTTCCAGAGCACTTGAAAGAAAACCTCTCTCCTGCAGCTCAGCAGGATGTCATTCCCGTACATCCATTTCCCCAAACTGCTTTGAGAAAAGCAAAGCAAATAACAGAAGAAATAGCAGGGAGTCAGGGATCTCCCAGAATTCATTCTCTACCTAGTTGGTACAACTCCACAACCAACTTCACCCCTAACAGAAACCAGAGACAAAAGGCAATTAATCAGTGGAGTAGCACCCATCTGCAGCTAGAGCCTGCTAAACACTGAGCTATTGTTGCAGCTCTGCCCCTGCCTACCCATGATCTTCAGGAACTGCTGCCTCTCCACCGCCCTATTTCATCTCTTGGAAAGAAGCACACTGATGCTTAACTCGCCCAACAGTTTTTGTCTCCTCCACCAATAAATCCTCCTGCAGAGCATTTTTGCTCCCCATTCGATGCACACGCAGAGCCCTCACCTTTCTGACATCACTCCCTCCACCGACACAGATCCCAGTCAGCGAAATTGTCTACCCACCACCAAGAACAAATACACGAAATAAATTCAGACATAATTCTCCTCTGGGTTTTCCTGGTGCATTTGGTATTGTCTGTCTGCTTAGATTACAAGCCCCTCAGAGCAAGGATGTGTTGTCTTGTTTGACTTGTACAGCTCTGAGCACGCTGTCTGCACGTAAATAATATTAAAGGCGATGATAATACTGGTTTGACCAGTCTCAAAATGCACAAAAATGAGGCAGTAAGTGCTTCTATTTTTTCTTTTTTCCCTTTTACATAAGGAAATGTCATATTTCTTCTCATTTTTTAAGGGACTTACAAACCTGATGGTGGAACCGCACATAGCAGGGCTGTGAATGTTTAATGCTCCTGCTGAAAAGTGCTACGTGTTGATGCAGGAGAAGCAGCAGGACAAACATTTTCACACGTTATCAGATCTCCGAGCGAAACAGGCTCCACCAGAATTTACAACTTGCGAAATTGTGGCTGGCTGTATTTTCTCATTACAGTATGCTTCCCAGAGATAGAGAAGGCACTTTTTTCTCCCTCCCCCCCTTTCTTTTTTTTTTTTTGCCATCTACTGTCTCACTACTTCCTAGTTAAACCTTGTCTCAAGTTATCAACACTCTCTGGAGAGATAAGCTTCTTCTCACTTACAACCTGTCACTAATAATCGAACTTTCAAGACTCCATCTCGCAAAGAGACTACTGGAGGCACACAGGTCACAGGAATTAACTGCCACCAGTCCTTGCAGAAAACTAAGCTCATCAATCTATAGCTTCTCGTCATAATTAGAATAACGGCTTTGAAAATTTGGGCTGCTTGTTGACTCCTTCTTATGGCACCAAGACCGCTGATTAAAATCTGGGTGTGCAAGTTAATGCTAAGTGCTGCTGGCGTTGTCGTGGCGACGTGGACAAACAATTCCCTTGCCCTGACATTTTCCATGTCCTGCAGAAGAAAAACTGTCCTCTTCAGTGTGGCACTGTATGAAGCTTATTTATGGCTACAGGGCTTGCTGGATTGATGACTGTCGTAACACACTGTCAAATCCTTTACTGATACATTCATTTTTTTTGAGCCCCTGGTGTGGCAGAAATAAAACACAACAAAAATGGGAAAGTATTATTTACCAGTTTCTGTTTGGGTAACCAGAGGATGAAATAAATTTGGTATGTTTTTGTACCAGATGCACACAATATCTCCCTACATTTATTAAATGTATTAGAAACAAGAATATTTCATGCACTTGACAATTCTCTTACAGGTTTTGAATGCAGTTTTATGATGGCATTTTAACAGTAAAACCCAAAAACAACTAGTGCAGCAACACAGCTTGAAGAACTTAAATGAGAAGCAGCTACTTGTGTCCCTTCTTTCAAATAACCTTTGTTCCCCTGACTTTATATATGGTGACCATTATTTGTTAACTTTAAGGCTCTTGGTTAACTTCCAGCAGCTTTTACCACCAGCACTGATCAACCATCACAAGGATATCACTCGGGATGGCAACAAGTGAATTTATGGTCAGATCATCATCAGAGAGATCCAAATGTATGTCTGAAACCTCTGCATTCCAACCTTATTCCTCCTATGAGAATTTTCTCTTCTTTGACTGACTTTAATATACTTTTCAGACTTGGAAATTCTCTTAACATGCTTACATGGAATTCTGGGCACATTTAAACAGTCACTTCTCAAAACTGGGTGTTGGTCAGTTGAAATAATTGTTATTTATCTGTAGTACTCTGAATCTTCTCTGGTTTTATATTCTTTTGGATTACAGATTCTGATTTTGGGCTTTATAAAGGTAAGAGATCTTACATTTCTTCTCTCATCTATTGTCTGTTAACTAGTAATAGACTGCCAATCCTCAAAGTCCAACCAGTAATTAAAGTCTGTGAACTAAAAAGTGCAAGTTTGTCAAGACTCTTACGAATCTTTTGCATTTTTTAATAAAATTAATCCTTCAGGTTTCTGGGTAACTTTGGATAGTTTCTGTTAATACGGAACCACACTAATATACAACATAGTTCAGAATTTAAAATTCATTTATTGCAGCATTCAACCCTTCAAGTCAATATACAGCAGAATAAATCTGCCCTTCAACAATTTCAAGTCCCAAACTCTGGCATCATCCATACTTGATTTATTCAGGTAACCATCATGCTAATTATAATTGGCTGCATTACCACATATTAGAGCAGTAAAAAACTTGTTCTTGCTAAATTAGTTCAGTGTGCTTCTGCACATGGTTTTGCCTCTAAGTAAACCGAATGTTTTATCATTTTCATTTGTAGCATCATTTATGTGTTGACATCTGGACCTTATTTTGGTTCTTCTATAAAATAAAAGGTTAAGTACCTAAAGAAATTAACTATCCTCCTAATAAGAGCCTAGATCTTGGGCAAAGGACACATCAGCCAGTGATCTTTTCACAGGTCAAGCTCCATCAGCCAAGCTCCCATCTATTACAGAGGTGTTGAGCATTACTACTGTAGGTACAATTGAGTCCCTATTTCAAATATGTCTTGATAATTACCTGTTTTTCATTCATTATTAACACAGCAGCAATGAAATTACAGGAATAGGTTTGAAAGTGAAAATTCTATTGTTTTAGCTTCTTATTGAAAAGGAGTTGCCTATAAGGGGGCAACAAAATGTCTACAAGGTTTTCTCAATGGTTTTGAAGACTAAATTTCACAGTGCGAGTAAAACTGAGTTGTTCTGTGGCTTTTTTTTTTTTTGACAGCTTTAAGTAGTGCCAGGACACAGTGACAGTGAGATTTTGAAATGTCTGTTCAATGGCTTAAAAGAGCACAACACTCTTTAGCACTGACTCAACTAGAGAGTTTCCCCAGATCCCAAATTATTGTTCATGGACAATAACCAAAGATGTGATGTCCCAGCAACTCCACGCCAGCAAGAATTTAAAACAATTAAACCTCTAATACATTAAATATATATTGTTTTAGATGTCTTTAAAATGCACAGGTTTAATTCTGCTCCATTTTGAATTATAAAAAAAAATGAAAGTTGCAAACCTGGCATTCATTGGTTCAGATTTGGATTTTTATTGTGCTCAGTGAGTGGGCTTCCGACCACATCCCTGCAAGCTTCCTGCCCAGCTCCCTGCAGTTATAAATAGTATAATTACACAGTAAAATTCACATAACAGAAGTTTAGACTAATTGTTCCTTTGTCTCTCTATTGTTCACGGAGATTTCAGGTCAATATATCTAGTAAATGCTGCAATTTCAGGTAAAGATTGGTGACAAAATTTCAGCCTTCGATTTTCTTTGCTTTGTTGGTTTGCAACTCAAAAGAAGTGTAGTGTGCTAAAATGGTTATAAAAACAGTTTCTACCCTTCTTATACCTGATCAAAAAAACCATGAGTGTACCACATGGAAACGCTGGGTGACTAAACAGATTGTCAAAATATTAAATAAATAAAAAAAAAACTCTAGCAGTCAGTTTTCATTTTTTTTATGGCCATCAGCTTTTCTTGTCCTATTAGTTACAATAATATCAACACAGTGTTGAGCAAAATACCAGAAGCTTTCATTAGAACCATTAACATAATTTGATAACTGATGGTATTTGATTTCTGACTTTTGAACTTTGACTTAAAGCTTGGTGTAAGATGTAATCTCACTGATTGGATGTTTTTAAAATACGAACACTTCATGTTACACGGCTTTGTTAACTGTAATTAATGTTCACATTTGTCACAAATTGTATTATTTAAGAAAGAAGCAATAATGATGAAAGATGTGACAATGTTAAACTCATGTTGTCTTCCCCCAAATGATTAAGTCATAATTTAAGGATGGCTCAAAATAAATGGAAGTCATGCATGCAGTAACAGATATATACAAATAAGAACTTTTCAAGACAGTATTAATGTTTTTGCTTAGCTTTAAAAAAAGATTGCTACTAAATCCATCTATGTCAGATGTTCCAGAGCTATGTTCAATATGTCCTACTTAGAATAAAGAATTGATTTATACAATGCTTTCCTGATACTAAAATAAATAGCTTTATAGCATACTAATCTGAAACCCTATGGAAGAAGGTAAAAAAGGAACAGAAAGATACAGCTATAAATGTAATTTTTAGTTAGATGACATTTTCAGCTAGCTATGAAAAATACAGATAATTAACAATATACATAATTATGTGACATTGATGTATCATTAGGATAAATTAATCCTTCAAAAATGAGGAGACCTTATAAAATTTTTAAAGTAATTTAATACATAATATCCTTTTTCTTCTAAACAGAGTGATTCAGTAGGCTTATAAACCACTCAAAGCAAAAGAAGAATATTTACATTTAAAAAAAACCCAACAATTTCCCATTTCCAAGATTCAGGTAATGAAAGTAGCAAACTTTTCTTACATTCAACAGATATAAACAAAAGGCAAGAAAGAAGAGAATTCCACACCTCATTCATCTTAACATACAGCACACCTGTCTGGAGGTAACTTTAAACCAACCTTTTCCATAATCTTTTTGGGTGGAAATTAATACTCCTGTGTTTCAACAGGTATATTTTCCATCAGGAATTTGTACTACTTTAAAATCTTCTCTGAAAATACCTGATAGAGTACTACAGAATTAATACCTTTCCATTTTTCACATAATGCACAGCAAATCCATTGAGAGGTTTATGAAAAGGCACAGCCAGGGGAATGATTTCCAGCTCAAGATTAGGATAGGAATACTATCTGTTACTGGACCACTGAGTTACCATCAAAAACCTGTCAGGAAAATTTAATCTCAAGGGAGCATCATATGGAATGCTCCTCATTGGAGGAAATCAGGATCATGAAAGAATGTTGCACTACTAAAATTACATTAGTATTGTCAACTAAATAGACCTGAAGTTCCCACAAAAAACCTGAATGGCTTTTTACCAATATATTCACATGCTCAAAGATACACAGTGTGCCTCTCAAGCATTTGTGCAAAGCAAATAGAGTATATATTCTGTCCCTGAGTGATAGAAGGCTCTGTTTCTATTCTACCATACCAAAGAAAGAGAGGCTATTAAATGTAACGCATAAAAATAACATTTAGCAAGGAAATCAGGATAATTGCTTCACAAAAAGGACATTCAGTGAAGTTCTAAACCATTGCTCTGAACTGAGAATTACTTATGCCTAAGTTAAATCAAGTAAAACTTCCTAAGTACTCGCTTAAAGAATACCTGAAAATAATAGGAGGAACTCTCTAATTCATCCTGCTTTTTTTTATTCCTCTGTTAAAAACAGTGAACTTCAGGAGGTTTTGACATCACTTTGTCTGCAAATCCACTCTGTTTATTGCAGGAATATGGATAAATATAGTTTGGTTCAATGTCCCATACCTTACAATTGAGCATCTTGGCTCTGCTTCATCATTCATCAGCCAGAACCTATTATCTTATGACAATATCCCATTTTGCTGATATCTGTTCATTATAAAATATATATATTTACAGTATTTGGAAGGTGATTTTTAATGCTGTGAAGGCCCTTTAAAAGGAGACTATTTTAACATTATAGATTCCAAATGACTAGTCAAGATGTTCAATTCCCTATTTAAATCTTTAAATCTACTCAGGAATTCTTTATTTCAATAGACTTTCTAATGCCTGTTCCTTTACTATTTAAATATATATTACAACATAAAATGAGAAAGGTGTTCATTAACTCATTGCACTTGGGGAGCTCACCTTTGTGTGGTATTAGTTTCAGTCATTTATCACAACACATTACCAGTAACCAAGAAATGTGACCATAATATTTATGTTCACCAATATATTTGAACTTATCAGGGTTTAAGGAACTCTAAGGAAGTTAGGTATCCCAACATATTAAATTTGAAAATCCAAACTCTGATAAAAACATAATGGACACATTACATTCAACCCATGTCCACCACATATTCCAAGGCTCAACCTCAACTGGTTACCTCATAAAAAGGCAAAAAAACCCACCCAAAATAAAACACCAAAACAAAAACAAAACAAACAAGTCTTGAACATTTTAGGCTAAAAAAAACAACCAAACCAAAACACAAAAAAAACCCCAATAAACTCAATAGGAAAAACATGGCTTTTTTTTTTCTTTTTTTTAAGAAAAAATCCTCAAGCAGGCAGTGTATTTCAGGAGAATTTTAAGAAGAGATAAAAGCAGTGAAATCTAAAAACTATACAGGAAAAAATATCGAGTAGCATCTGAAAGTGAGTAGGATATTATCAGTGTCAGCATACTGATGACCCAGATGGTATTTGTATGTTTGAAGTATGACATCTTCACTTCTCTGTCATCCAACACGAGTAATTAACAATAATCAAGTGGGTGTTAATTGGATATAATGGAACAATCTCCAGTCAGCCTGAGCCTACTATTTGCCTCTTACTAGTAATTATGAACACTAAGTACTCACGCTAATCTCCTTCTTCTCACTGAAGCCAAACAGAGGTGCAGTATTTACTCAGCTGATAGCTTGTTTTGTCTGCAATTTAGTCTGTTTTAAGCCAAGAAACTCATAATTTGCAGAGCCGTCACCAGCTGCCAGGATCACACAAAAGAATGCAAGGCCCTAGATGACAGCAATTCAGTATACATCATCCAGGGGGAAAAAAAAAAAAAAGACAATTATTAATTAAACTGACCTGTTATAAGCACAGTAGCCACAACACCTGGATACATAAATACAGAAAACCATCCATTTGTATCCCAGCTGATAAATTCACATTTCAGATCCATATTTCTTAGCCAGAAAACATGCTGTTTAAACAGAAAACTACCAAAGCTGCTGTTCCTTTTCTAGGAAGGACTATAACAACCGTTTTGCTGATGAGAAAGTGGTGAACAATCTCAGTCACATCACTGTAGGATGTGCTGGGCTGTTTGATTACTATTACTGGAGCAAATTTAAAGTATCTTATCAAGAGTGACCATTAGAAACATATTACCAGCCATTAAGCAGATGGTTAGATGTTTTAAAATAGCTTTTACATAGTAATAGAATCCACAGTAGTCAGCCTTATTTATGGTTCTATTAAGAGCAAAAAGGAAAATAAAATAAAAACAATGACTTTTTTTTTCCTTGATGACAAGGGGCTTTACCTCACTATTTTTTCAAGACCATTACATAACCAATGTATGATTGAGAGAATTCATTACAATTAAAGCACACTTAAATGCTATTTACTTCTCTTGTAAATAAATAAGATTAGGAAAAACAGTTTGGGGTAGAGCTTTTCAGAATTACTCATGATCCATCCCAAACTTTTAATTATCCCAAAATTTAATTATTATTATTATTATTAATTAATTGATTTGTGCTGAAACATTTTTTTCTTATGTTACGTGTAGATGTCAGCACTATGTCAATAAGTAAGATGTGCATTGATTCATAGAAATGATACACTATTTAGAATACAATTACTGATTGATATAGGTCAGAAATATAGACCATTAGGTACCATTATATTATTGATTCTGTGTTTAAATTTGGAAAAATCACTTTTTTGTGATGCATGAGGAGAATCTTGCAGTTGCCCTATGTGAACTCGCACCTGCAGTTGGGGCTTCAACTTAGTTTAGATAGAAAATAGAATTATATGGAGCTTTTAAATCTAACATTACAAAGGAAATAGCAAAGAAATCACAATACATGTACACTACTTTAACACAAATAATATTCACACATTCTAGAGGCATCTCATCATTCTTTCCTGAAGAGCATCCTACCCATGAAAACCAGGTAAATTTAGCTGTATCAGTTACAAGCCTCAAAAATAAAATCAACACTTGGGAGCCATCATATCTACCCTTTCCCCAGCAGTGTTACATGTTTAAATCATAATTTCCCTAATGTTTACTTCTAATTTCTTTCACAAATTACCCACCCAAAAATCACCTTTAGGTAATTTTAACTCTTCTCCCAAACAATAGATGTATTTGAGTCCAAATTTTTCTGAATTTATCTTTTTTTTTCCCATTTTAGGTTTATACCTCCAAAGATTTCTAGTCAACCTCCTGTCATGATCTCCAGAGAATGATCCAGTGAATTCATGCTGCTCAGAGATCACGTGAAACCCTTGTGTGGACAGGGCATGCTGTTCAGAGAAGTAGATTTATTTACCACTGCTAAGCAGAAGCAAAAAGTGCCACCAGAACAAAGGATTAATTCATAAAGTCCACTTCAAAACTACATGACTTCTCTTTCTGGAGAGATTTCAATTAAATGACAGTTTCATTTAGGATGTGCTCATCTACAGCACCTTATTTTGATGAGTTCTAATGTGAACTAGCTTTACAATAATGCACTTTCCAGTCTGCCAGCTGTTTTGGATCCAGCTCTGAAGTGCCTCATTCATCCTATACATGGTAAAGGGTGTTGCATTTAGCACCTACATTAGTACTTGGTACTGCACAGGAGGGACTTCAAGTAGATATTTCAGCCACAGTACTGTATCCATTACTAAAAAAAATAATAAATTAACCAAAATTCAGGCTTTTGAACAGAACTTTTGCAAACTTCATCAACAAAGTAGCTGAAAAACTCTGCTTTAGTTTCTTTCTCTAAAAATATTGTCCCCTGGCAGGGCACACACACACAATAATCACAAAAAACCCACAAACAATGTCAAAAAACACAACCACAAACCAATAAAGACTAGGTGCTTTTCTAAACTGCATTTTGGATTAAGTCAGAGAAAACAGAAAATATTTTACCACTGAAGAGCTACACTGAGTTTAGAACTTCAGGCAGAAGTAGCTCTCCATCAAGAGCATCAGCAGCAGAAAACAATTCTTAGCTCATCAATCCACTGAACCAAAATGCTTGTTAAAGTCACAGTGCATCAATATCCATCAGAAGAAATCTATCAAATATCTTTGTGCCATCTATGTCATCCGTGATTTAACTTGATATAACCACTTGAAACAATTCAATACTTCAAGATAAAAGCTGAGGCACTAATAAAAAATACATAAAATATACTATAAGCTATACAAATATTTTATAAGGTTTTTTAGATGAGGTGGAAAAAAAAATACACTAAGTGGTTTTCTAGCCACTAAAATTGCATTTATCATACCAGTAGCTTTGGTAGGAAAACCCCAAGTATTTCTATTGGAAGGATAATTTGTCAATAATCACAGATTCAACAGAGAAATGCTCCATATACACAAATGACTTTCCCTCCACCTTGCAAAAACCGAAATCCTGATGCTATTGCTATCCCACTTCAAAGGGACCTGTCAGGGCTCTCAGTGGCACCACGAAAAGCAGCATGACTGGCAGAAATTTTGATTGATGTCACTGCCTGCCTGTCAAGTGAAACAAGCAGGGCCAACCTAATCATGTTAGATTAGCTCATACAGACATGATATAATATTTTTGTGTTATAGATATGCACATGGAGTGTGCATGCACAGAATCCCAGGCAAGTAAGCAGATTTTCCCAATAACACTACGTATCAGGCAAAGTGTATTATTATCAAACTCCAGAACAATGCCTGTGGGTCTGGGGTGGGTTGGTTGTTTTGATTTTGCTCCTCTGATGTTACTCAAATTTGATGGATTTTCAAGAACTTGCAGTAGACCTTCCACATATTTTCTGGAGGCTTAAAGAATTAATTTTGATTTTTCAGTGGCATACTGAACTAGGTAATCAGTATTATGAATCTAGAGGGAAACTGATGCAACCACCTAGATACCAGAGTAATATGCAGATTTAAATACACAGACTATCATCTGCTAATAACCTCAGTAACTTTCCAAGAGTAAGAATATCTGAAGACAACAGAATTTCTTTAAGAAGGCAACAGAAAAGGGAGGTCTGTTGAGATTAAGAAAATGCCAGGTTTAGACATAACACTGGAATCTGGCTACTACTGATTATTCATCACTGAAATACTTGCTCCACTAATATTCTTGACTGATAAGTAGAATCTGTAAAGCATCTCCACACTATCAAAACTGAGGCTGATAATACAAGCCTTAGTTTATCTAAGAAAAAGTTATCCAAAGAAGAGTTAAGAATCAAGATACTTCAACGTCACAAAGTGTAAAAAAAGGGGGGGGGGGGGGAAAAATCCCACCTCACACCACCCCATACAAACTTGAACCTCAGCAAAAAAAACCCAAACTTATCAAAAGCAGTCAGCACTGATTTCAGCTTAAAAGAGGTACAGCTCTGAGATATTAAGGAATATCTAAGGTCCTGCAAGAATTATTTCTGATTTTGAACACAAGGTCCAAAACATACAAACAAATACAGTGCTCTTTGGTCACTGTATGGATAGAAAGCTCACAACAACTGTGCAGGAACTATGTCAACTGCATGGAAAAATACATTTTATTCTATATACTTCAGGTTATAAACTGTAATAATTTTATATTTTTTTTAAACCTGGGTCATAAGGAATACTAAATTAGTACTAAATCCAAATGTCCTCTTGGTATATCCTGTACAAAATGTGTTCCATAGGTCTAAAAGAAAAATATAAACTTTGGGATTTGGTTAATGTTACAGAGACTCAGCATGTTGTGCTTTCTTCAAACAGACTTCCCTTTTGTTGTCTTTGAACAGAAAATATCATTTATGCTGGATTTTCTTAATTTTGAGTTCATTCATTTCTGATTCAAGGAACTGTTCAAGTTCTGCATAACCCCTGTTTTTCCAGTCTTGGATGTGAATTTTGCTAGCTTTGAAAATGTTTTAGGGCTTACACAGAAATTTGTAAAATGTCAGCTTGAAAATTTTAATTGACTTATTAGCAATATCTCTTCTTTGAATGACCTTTTAGTCCTCCTTATAACATATCACCTACTTTTACTACCTTCTGGCTGACAGCTTTTAATATATTCCTTCCTAGTGGATGATATCATCTGTCCTTGGATGGAATTAACTAAAGCACCACACATTTAAAAGCTGACATTAATCCATATCCACAGATTTTTAACAGCTGCTGGGATAAATATTGTGATTCCATGCATTAGGTTTTATATAACAATGACTAATAGAAATAAATTGAGATTAAATATACACTGGCAACATCAAAGCCAAGGAGGAAAAACACTCAGCTGATAAATGCAGTGTTTTAGTGGCTGCATATATCAATGACTAAAAATACTTACTGTAATTAGCAAGAATAATTCAGTTATAGCATAAACATAAGGTATATTTTGTTCCTTTGGCATTGTTATACCTCTTGATAATCACATTTATTAAAAACTTCAGTGAAGAGAGCACTGGCTCAAGACTCAAGGAATGCTTTATATCTGTTTCAAGAAATATAGCAACTATTACACGTCACATTTCTTTCACCAATTATGTATTGAGGTTTGCACCCATAAACAGATGGGGAATCAAGAGCCCTAGATCAGGTCTGGACACTCAAGTGGTGCACAGGGAGGTAGCCCTGCATATTCTAAGTGGCAACTGAACCAAACTCCCCGTGAACTACTGGGAAAATTCATGGTTTGATGAAGTGAAAAACACACAATTCAATAGAAGACCTCTACCAAAAAAACCCCAACCCAACAAGGGTAAATTAATAAGAAACATTTGCAATTACCTTGGAACTAAGAGAGTTCCTGACAGTGAACTCTTGCTTACACCAGAGCCTGTTTAGTAGCCTCCAAAACTGCTAATTAGTAGTCCAAAGTCAGTAATAATAAGGTAGAGCCTGCTCCCCCTATGCAAATATTTCTGAAAATAACAATATTTATCTTCCTCAATACATGCACAAAGCCATTCACAGAAGTTGTCTGAACTACTGCAGGGGCTGAGTTTGGTTCTAAATTAGATATCCCAGTAATTTTTAATTTATTTTCTTTTTATACCATAGTTCTACCTGAAATTAACTACAGTTGGGAACTGGAGAATCAAAACCTTTACTAAAGGTACTAACTTTTCTATTTAGTTTGTAACTAAATAGAATTCTATTCTAGTTTCTAACTAACCTGTTAATGAAGACACCTGAAAGATGTGGTCTTGTGTATAACAAGCAGATGAAATAAATGTGGGTTTTCCTGAGATTTATGCAAATTAATGGTAAATAGTAAATGTTTGTCTCCATAGCTAACATTTTACAGTTAATATACATGTGCTAACTTTTGAAACCAAGGTAAGGAAATTATGTCTGGCCTTAACAGAGTATGGTTCACAACACCAGTAACAGGTATTGCAAGCTATATTCTGCTTTAATTTAAGGGGTGCTTTTCAAGAACTCCAAGTTTGGATTACAGAAGTGCAATAGGAGGATTAAAATCTGACCTGATAGCTGTAAACTAACACTTCTCTTTGCTGACACATACAGCTGAATTCAATTATCACCCTTCTCAAAGCTCCAGTGCTAATAGAAAAGGAATCAAAAGATACATTTTTTTTTCACTAAAGGTCAATAGATGATACTTGGAATACACTAGAAAACAATTGTTTATAAAGCCATGATTTTACAGATTTATCACAGAAAAAAATTTACTTTGAAACAAAGAGTGCATCTAGACTATTTGTTGGGATAAAGATTTCCAAGAATTCATAAGTAGTGCATGATAGCTGCAAGAGAATAAAGTTGGGGACTCTTCATCCCTGTAATGTGCAATAATTTCATGGTTATCTTATGCATAAGGTTTGGGGGTTTTCTTATATTTCTTTTGTCATTCTATTTTTATTCCATGCAAACAGCGGTTTCTTTGGGATTCTTTTTAAAGAGGTTATGGGGTTTTGCATTATTTGTGCTTGGTTTTTTGATTTAACTAGAGTGCACTGGAAACTTAACCTGCACCCTTCAGCAAGAGCATCTCATGGCTCTTTGGAGAGTTTGCTTTAAGACATTAGGTTTATTTTATCAGTTCCACATTAATTATCAGCATCTTATAACTCTGAAAAGTTTACAAAGAAAATTTAAAAACCCCTTAAAACTTAACTCACACAGGAGTTGTCAGTAAATCTGCTGAAAGGTTGTTGCTACACTTTTCACCACTTTTACACTATACACTTTTTTTTTTTTTTTACGCTTTTACACTATACATCAAGGTGACTAAAGGATGCCCACATCTTAGAAACACAACTACATTGTGTATACTCACACGTGCCACAAGCAGCTTTAACTTGCTAACTGGACTGACACCTACCACTTCTACATCAAATCTCTTCAAAATCTCTTTTCTGTGAGCGAAAAGGCTGCAAACAGTCTTCAAGGCTCCTACTGAGAAGCAGAGAGGAAATCACTGCCTTTGGTAGCTTCTCATCAAGAAAGAGGGGAAAACACTCTCTAGAAACACAGAAGAAAACACTTCCCAGCTTTCCTTCACAACCAAATTTGCTTTATCATCCATTTGAGTTCCAAAATAGAATTAAAGCACCTTTTTTTTTTTTAAATACTCTGCTTCTTAACTAAGAACTCTGGAACACTTTCCATCAATGAACCAGTTAGCAATGTTTTAAAGAAAGTCCCCAATCTAAACAATTTCTCATATTTAGAGGAAAATGTTGTGCAAGGCATGCAGAGGTAGTAATGTAACAAGAAATTCCTGAGGACACAGACACACTTTATTACCACACTGCCTGAATAATAAATCAGACTTAGTTACATAACACATTTTCATTTTAAAATAAAAAATAAAATGAATGATAATGGGCAAGAGAGTCTTTTTATTCACAGAAGCTCACATTAATTAGAATTAGAGATTAAATAAACCATAGATTAATAAATTATTCCCACAAAATTGTTTTTCTCTTAATGAAAAAAAATAGTTATTGATTAGAAAATTTAAGATGTCTTCAAATTGACTGAGATTTGTTGATTTTGTTACTTAACTCTTCACCCAAAATCTCCACCTGTAGCAGAAATCCCAGAGATATCCCTGGTTATTATGCATACATTCTTTTCTATATATGGAGTATATATCTCCTTTGTCATTTTTAGCTGAGAGCTGCAGAAGTTGCATGTTTGGGGAAAACATAATAGTGAAGGGGTTTATCTAATAACAGACAGTGAGCACCCTGAATTAATAGAGCAGAAAATCACAACGTATACATGATAGTGACTTCAATTACTTTCCCATTTTTTAATGGAAATATATATATTTATGTACAATACAGAAAGGGAAATTTCTCTGCTTTCAAGACAAAGCTTTGGGGCTAATTTTAAAATGCTGTTATGACAATAGGAATTTTTGGCTTACACTACTGCCAAACCTTGCATTTTGTTGTCTGGAAGGGGTAACTGCTTTCCTATGACAAAGACTTGAAAGATTATATCCCTTTAATTTATTTTTTTTTCTCTCCACTCCACATTCACATGTGTTGAAACTCATTGCTTCTGGAAATGAAGATGCTCTGGTGTCAGCTGTAAAATCTGTATCTCACTTCCTCAGACAAGTGGATATTTATTGACAGGGTGTGAGAGAGAAAGAGAGGAGAGACTGCCTGTCCTGGAGCCAGTAACCTTGGTGAAGATGCAATGTCACAAACACCAAACCATCATTCTCATGGATGTACAGCATATTATTTAAAGGGAAACAAATATCGGCCACTGAATGTCACTGCAAGGACACATCTTCTGCCTCTTAACTAAACTTATCAGTGCTGTGCTTTAATATGGTACCTTTTTCATCCTCCCCTCAAATTCATCTTACAGAGCAGCTCTTGACACTACCAGAGAGCAGTCAAGACTAAGATTTAGTGACGTTTGCTTCAAACAGATCTAGATTTATTGACATTTGTTGCCTGCTTCTTCTCTCAGGAACTGCACGCAGGATTAATTTTAACCATTTCTTCAACTCAGAAAAATGGCATGCTTAAGGTAAAAGAAGCTCAGACACCCAAATTAGTGCTGCTTGCATATTACCTCCTTTAATTAGAGGACCAAATCTTTAATCACAAGGCCTTAAACACGTGGGCAAGGTTTCTTTGGAAGTTGGATGAAAAAAAACACACACCAATCCCTTTTCAAATTGACCTTTTTTCCACCTTTTACAAGGGAGCACTTGTACCCCAATGGTTTACACAAACATGTGATTAACAACTATACACAAAAAAAGACACCTCTTTCAAAGCCTACTTCAGTAATAAAATACTGCTTGAGTAATTAAGTCATTATTACTTTGATTTGTACCTTATGTCAACTTCTAAGCCCCCAAAATTAATATACACTGTTTGCACTTTTCTACAAAAAAATGCTATCTTAGTGGCAGAATTACATCGATCTGTTTCTGCTAAGATACCTAATTATCTTGGTATTAATCCTTACACATTTGTGGGTTTCAAATCTAGAGGTGACACTCAGAATTCCACTGCACAATAATAGAAATGCTTCAGCTCACATACAGTATAGGTAGAGCCATCTTGGTAACCCAGGAAAAATATATCCTGTATTTTAAAAGAATGGATAGATGAATATACTCTCACGACTCTCCTAATGTTAGGGAGAGGTATGAATTTGCAGTGTTCTGTAAAAGATTAACTACTAAATGAAAAAGAACTGCTGGATGTAAATTTAGAAGTTCAAAACACCCAAGAGGCATAACTGTAATTATTGCTGAGGGAAGCTCTTTAAGACTAAAAATACATTTCCATTAACAATCAAAATTAGTTTTCATTGCCTTTTCCTCAAGTTTTCAGTGAATAACCTTTGATGATAGCACATGATAATGCTTCATTAGAAAAAAAACTCATTTGTATTTCAGAAGTATGCATATTATAAAAGGAGTCAGAAATCATACCAATGAAAATCAAATGCCAGAAGGTGTAGAGGACAGTTTGCGATATTCCACAATAACAGACTTACCATCAGAGTGCATCCTGTACTTCTGTACACAGAAGAATGATATTAAGATGTATTAATCAATATAATTTATTCTTAGCTTTACAAAACATAAATCCCTCCAATTTGTGCTATCTACTCAGTATAACCCAAGTGTATTTGGTGGGTGAAGAACTTGAGTACAGAAGAGTTGTAAAACATGTCTGCAGGCTACAGAGCAGATACTCATCAGCTCAGAAATTGGATGACAAAACCCAGGTTTTTACAGAATTTCTCCATGCCAGGAAAACATACTTTAGTTTATGGGAAAAGGCTACAGTGCATCCTTATAACAATATAAATCTCCAGAACCCTAGTGATGATATCTAATTTACGTGGCTGTCACTGGAAATTGTAGTAAAGTGAATTATACACAATACTGAGCTTAATTATGAACAGTAACCTGGAAATCTTGATTAGAAATCATTTGCTCACTACACTCAGCCTATAAAAACAATGATGAATTTATCTAGCACGCTGCAATTCCAAATAAATTATTCCTAGAAAATCAAAAGGAAGATACAGATTATATCAGAAATTATTTCTTAGGATCACTGCCAAAATTTAACTACACTATCAAATAGTGTAAAAGCACTTCAGCAGCAAGCCTGCTTTACAGAAAAATAGCTACTTAACATCCACATTGATTCTTTCCATCTTCAAAAGTAGGCATTTATAAACTACAGGCCATAGCCCACCATCCCCAGCACTGTGCATATTTCATGAGTGAAGCTATGCCTGAAGTTCTCATCCTTGTCACTCTTCCCACCACCACTCAACTATTTCTCTCTGTGTCATAAAGCTAAAGGAAGGGCTGAAGTGATGGTTAGAGGAAGGAAAGCCTGTGAGAACACATTAGCATTGCCTCATCTTGACTGCACACCTGGAAATTCAGTATGAAATCATAAAAAACACATCTTCTAATAACAGCTAATTTATTATTAACATCTCTACTGGGAATCATTGACCAACATCTATACTGGGAAATATTCACCATTTTCCCCTGGTGAGGTCCAGTCACTGGAACTTCTTAAGCAAAACCCTCTTTCAGAGGAGACCTCCTGAACTGTATTATTTCAAAGACCTTCTAGGTAGAGAGATTAAATAAATCATGATCACAACAGTAAACATGTAAATTCTGATCAATAAGTACTTGCCTCCCCCTCCCCCCAACACTAACAGCTGCAATAAAGCTTTAAATGTAAAGCTGAGCACAACCAGCCATAAAAGTATGTAAAATAAATGAGGATAACATAATGAGGGAATCCAACATTCATCTCATAAATATAACATAACGACCACAACTAAAATGTCAGAGAATCTAATAAATCAATATGGTAGGACAGAGCTATCTTTATGCTTAGCATACATAAAAATATATTTACATGCAGGCTTTTTTATTTTGGGGATTTAAAAAAAAAACCAAACAAACAAAGATCAAACAAGAAAAATTGTAGGAAACTTAACTCCTTACTCACTTCATAATTCAAAGATCCATGTTCTTTTTATTTTGGTTTTCTACCCAACTGTAGAAAGCATAAAACAGTTTTTCCCCATAAAATAACAAATCAAATTATATTATTAATTAGCATATAAAGTAAAATGAAAGTAGGCATTCAGCCCTTTGAATGGACAATTTGGAAGAATATCTTTCCGAACAGATGGAGAATATTGTATAAATTCATCATTTTTAGCAAAGGCAGATGTTTTGGAAAGCAATTCATGACAGAGCATATTTCCTTAATATCATGTGAGAATAGCTAACAAGTATTAAACTGTAGGTTATATAGGCAGATCTCCTGTACTTCAAGATTAAATCTATTTTAGCTCCTTTTCTGAAAGCATCGGGGGGTTTGTATAATGATTTTTACCCAGTCTTTTCCATTTCCTTACCATGGTGGAAACAGATCTTAGTCATTCTGTTAATAGGCACAAGATGGCATTAGAACAGCTGATACAAGAACAACACAGGGCAACATTTCTCCCTTGGTTTGCCTACACCACTAATTATAATCCATGTGAAGGAAAAGCCAAGTGGGAAAGACCATGCTTCCATGGTACAGCCGTGTTGAAAAGTCACCAAGGCATTTAATCTGGACTAGATATTAATTGTTAAATAAAACACTAAGTCAACCAACCAACTGCCCTTTGCATCACACACCAAGGACCCCTCTGTTCTTCTTTCAGTACTCTGTGGTTCAGCATCACTATAGCAAGAGAGGATTAGAACTGTCAGCCATTTGTGTCTCAGACTCGTTATCAATACTGGCATCAGATACCCACAAAATGGCCAAACTTGGATATTATCTTTTCAATACAACTATTTAAAACTTCCCAGTAGATTTTGCTTTCCTTATTTGTCCTATCTCATTGGGAAGCCTTATACTGAAACCTTCCTCTCATGGCCAGGAAATTACTCCTCTACTGAGGAAAAAAATATTTTCACCTCTCAGCCACCATTTATTGTTTTTGAACCAAGGAGTTGTGTAGCTCTTGCCATCTTCTACCTCCTCTTCACATTGCCTTTCTCTTCCAGAGACCACAAAGGAACTACTTAAACATTTATCACATTTGCCTTGCAACAAAAACCACTACACAGGTTAAGGAACTGTTCTCAAAGTTAGCAGAGCATCAAATACATCATCTTATAACAAACCATAAGACAGGAATTTTCAGAGGACCATCTCTTTCCTAACAAGAAATGACAGAAGCAAGTCAGGGATGTTCAGCAGCACCCTCTGTCAGACATCATAGAGGACATGCAGGACTTGTTAAGCAGATCAGTGCCATTAAAATATTTTCTCAAGCAGCATGAGGAATAATGATTTTTCACTAGACACACAACTTTGCTGCTTCTGATTGTTAACTTGTGTGCAAGTCTGTAAACTGAAAGCTCATTTCAAAGAGCCCATAGCACAATTTGCAGACAAATTCATAGAGAACCTGATTTTTTACTGATCCAGATTCTAAAAGTATTCTCTTTCATTTAGCAACATGTACTATATATACTTAAGCAAACACTGCATAAAACAACCACTTAAAAACATTGTGTCAGCAGATAAACAAGTTTTTACTATACCTGCTAATAACTTCATTGCTCTGTACTTAATTCACTCTATCTTCTTTTGGCTGAGAACAGTGAAAAATGTTTCTAATTTTCATGAGAGGAGACAGAAGTCTTTTGAAAAATCTGGTCACTTCATGTGAATAGTTCTTAACATTTTTTAAAGAAGTGTTTCTTAATAATGCCTGTGAAATGTGAATTAATGTGCAAACATAACACGAGAAAGTCTAATATTCAAGTAAGGAGCTGAGCATTTTCAGAAGCATAAATCCCAGTTTCATTGCCCAACATTTTGGTGCCCTTTCAATGCACACAAACAGCTGAAAACCATAAACCAATAGATCAAGTTACCAGACCTATTTAGAAGCAGATACACCACACAGAACAAGTGAAAATTACCATTGAAACTAACATTGTGTTTTAAAAAGAAAAAGCAAACAAACAACCAACACACAGTATAACCATATAGGTATGTATAAATAAACTCTGAAGAGAGCAGTGTAGAAAATTGTAGTTTAAATTACTTTTGTATTCCAGGAGGGCCAAAGCATTTGTGGGAGAATGTTCAGCTCTGATTCCTGCCCAGTTTGTCTTCAGATAATATGCATATGTAAGCATATAGGCACACTTAATCACAGTATATGTTTTATGATACCTTAGTAGTAAATAACCTGAAGTCACATCTTTTATACAGAATAAGAAATCCCAGAGAATACATATTTATATGTCTTGTTCTCTGCATAATTGGTTCTCTACTGCACAGATCATGTATTGACATTAAATCAGATAAGTGCACAGAAGGTAAGAGCTGGTACGAAGTCTTAACCTTTTACTACAGTACAGTTTTATATGTCATTTTTATTCATTTTCTTATATACATACATGCTCTTCTTCCTTTTTTCTTCTGTCTGTTGTATATAGTTTTATCCTTTTTTTTTTTTTTAGCCTCTTCCTTTCAGTCTCTCACCTACCTATTATAATGTGTTTTCCATATCACCTCAACATCCATCATCAGTTTAGATCAGAGAAGACAAGAAAAGCAGGAATATAAACTAACATCCTAGACAGCAAAGCCACTATTCTAATTTTGCAAAGAAATTTCTATGACCTTTCACCTTCTCTCTGATTCAAAGCAGGTCTGCTAGTATGTCATTAAATGACTGGTGATTTGAATGAAGAACTTTAAGCTTAGTTAGATGATGCACAGGAAGAAGTTCCAGCACAACAATGAAAAATTAGTATGCAAGGAGTGTTCATTTACTTCAGAGCAAGTGTAGTCTTAAAAAAAACTTAGTCTTCTTATGCAAATATATACACAGACATAAACATATATACATAGACAGCACTTCTACACAAATATTTCCACATTTTCTGCAAGAAACATTTACCCTCCATTCCACATTCCTGCAATATGTTGTTTAGACAAATACACAGCACTATTTTGAACTAAAACAGTCTGCATGCCCATTTTTTTTCCTCATTCCAGACTATTTTATTAAGTTTCTTATTGCCATGTAGTTGTATCTAGCTGAGAAATGGAAGCCCACCTACCACAAACAGCAGGGTCAGCATGCAACTGGCCAATGCACAAGGCACAGCTATTATTCTGACCAAGGAATTTTCTTCAAGCAGTATCTGCTCTTTTCATTAATCTACACTTTTGGGTGCACTTTCAGCTTTTCAACGGTCATACTACAAAAGGTGGGTTACTTAAGAAACAATTAGGTGCGTATACAAAACAATTTGCAGGCAGTCTTACTCTTTCAGCTTCCTAAGTGAAGTGCCTTTCAAGGCTGATTTATAACACTGTCGTCTTCAGAAGGCAAAATAATTAATAGGAGCATGGACTTCTAATTTCAGTGACTTCCAGAGAAAGTGGATTTCATTTGATTTATGATGGCCAGTGACTTTGCATTTTATCAGTTCATTCACTCATTATTTATGCTGATGACCAATTTCAATGGGTCGCTATCATCTAACTCACTACTAATCAAAGAGAATTAGGGTTCACTGCATTATTTAGAAACCACTAATTTATCTTCAGAACAAGTATCAAGAATAGTTTGGGGCCTTCTACACTAAGCAGCAGCACAGCTGGCAAAGTAAAAGAATTTGCTGGACATTACAAATTAATGTTGTAGGGGCTACTTGCAAGAACTACTACTTTTTACACAAGTTTTTAAACGGGCCAGACTGTGCAGACAGAAAATAAATTTGAAACAATAACATTAAACACTTTCTGACCTCCTATGTCCAAATATTTACAATAGGTGTTTTCCATCCCTTTGCATGCAATTTAAGACACAAAAACTCTGGGGGGAAAAAAAAAAAAAAGAAATCTTTACATCTAAACAATCCAGGTTGGCATGTTTCTCATTTTTAAATTATTTGAATGTATTCTAGACAGAAGAAAACAGACTGGACTGAAACAAGCACACAAAACAGTACAGCAAGTAATAATATCAAATCATATTCAATCACCTGCAAAAACAATAATTAAGAAATCCTATAAAGTGGCAGAAGAGGGGGAAAGAAAAATAGTTGCCTATTTCACTTTTGGTGAACTGAGCACAAAAACATTTCAGTACTTTTACACCTTTGAACTTTGATATTTGGGGGTTGGACTAGATGATCTTCTAGGTCCCTTCCAACCCCTAACATGCTGTGATGTGCATTTAATCTCTGCTTTCCTGGGGTCTTTCTCTAGAAGCCATCTTGTGCAAGCCACTGCAAGCTGGATTTTGACCTTTTGGTGCACACCTGCTCTGAAGCTCAGGTGAAGCACATGACCAGTCATTTAACAGACCAGCAGCTGCCACTCATTAAGTAATAGCTTTGGACCTTCTCCTAACTAGGCAACAGTCTCTGCTCTTTTTTTTATCCAAGTTATTAATGCTAAATATAAGTGAGGAAAAAGAAATAAAACCTTCAATCTAGAGATACAGAAAACAATGATTCCTTGAGGCCTCCACACAGACTCATAGGAGTCTTCCTAAAAATATCTATTCCTCCTTTAAACAAACCCGAAGTTTAACTGTGCAAAAAGCAAAGACTTCCAAGGTTTTTTTCACAGCCCACACCCATTTCCCTAAAGCAAAAAGAAAAACCATCACCTGGGAAGCCGGAGGAGGACGGGATAACATCTCTGTTCCCTGCCTTTGACGCTCTCTCTCCACGTGCGGCCTCGAAAGATGGGAAACGACGAGAATTCGACAAGATTAAGACTCCTTCCCTTCTGGGCAATGAGGGACACGAAACAGCCCTCAGCTACTGCCGCCCCTGCCTGCTCTCAGCCTCCGCCACGGGCAGACCCGGCGCCGCTCTCAGCGCTCGCCCTGGGGGCTCTCCCTGCCCGGGGTCTGTCCGGGCTCTCTCTGGGGGCTCTCCCTGGGGACTCTCCCAGTCCGGGGTCCT
>JANHGL010019821.1:0-35358 GCA_024611195.1 Ceyx melanurus
CTGCCTGCCCTGCCAGCTTCTGGCAGAGGCCATGGCCAGGCCTAACTGGAGACGTGTCCACGAGGCGTGAGGGATAGAACTGCTGCATGTTTGCAACGTCCGCTCAGCTAGTTCATTTCTGAGAGGGTTATAATCAACATCAGCAGGGCTAGAGAAGGTCCTGGAAGGTTCTGTAAGGCTCCAGGAGTTTCTAGAAGGCCCTGGAATGCTCTGGAAGGCTGAGGGGCACACCCCAGGCCAGGGTAACATTGCATCTCATCTGGGAGAGCCCCCCTAGTCTCTCCATGCCCCATCTGCAGCTACATCCTGTCTAGACCCTGGGTACTACCACAGAGGCAACACTGCCACCATACTGGGAGGGAGAATTGCTGCCACAACAAAATCATAAAACTCCTCTGGTCTTTCCTTTATTTCACCCATTTCATGTCCAGAGAGAGTCTGTATATCACCTGCTAGACTCCTCTCTGTCTGCACTGAGCTCAGCTGAGGGGCCAACATTGCCCAGCAGCCACAGTCTCCCAGCAGCAGGCAGGTTGGAGCTGGAGCACTGCAGAGGTTTCACCAAGGACTGTGGAAGTCCTGGGCATGGTTCCATCCATCACAGGCCAAGCCACACCTGCAAGCCACATCTCCCTCTTGCACCTGAGACTTCAGTGGGTTGTTTGTTTTCTTAGATTAAATGCCCACATGAACCTGACTGTGGGTAATGGCAGCTTCTCTGTAACTGGCAGACCAGGAGCCATATGTTTGTTCACTGCTGCTCCCCAGACCAACTTCAGACAGGAGCTGTTCCTCTGTTTATTTCTAGGGTGCTCCTTGCCCTGGCCAAATCCATCACAGCCACAACAAGAGGAATGAAAAACACACTTTACCATATCTTTCCTGAAAGCTAATTTTGTCTGCAATGCTTTTAGCAGGGCAGACAATTACATTTGCCATCTTAATTCTTTCATTATTTTTACATCTTTCAAGAAGTAACTGAATCATCAAGATAATGCACAGGCTTTCATGAAGGGGATCTATGATCCCATCACCCACACCCTTCTCCTCCCACTCTTATCCGTTTGTCCCCTTACTTAACAGCCCAAGGTATGAAATGAAGAGCAATGAGCCAGTCTGGCCAGGTGCTGTGGTTTTTCTGCATGGTTTCTAGGTGCTCCAAAGGCCAGTGAACCACAAGGGTGCAGACTGCAAAGGCAGTGAGACAGCTTGATTACCTAGCCAGAGCTCCTGAATAACACACACAACAAAGGACATCTCTAAATTCATTCCTGAATGAACCAGAGCACATCTTGGGGGAAGCGGGGGGAGGTGACGGGAGGAAATCTAATCCTGATTTAAAGTTGTTGGTGACAGTCCCCACAGTCCTTGGTAATTAGTTCCACTGGTTAATTACCCTCGCTGTTAAACATCTGCACCTTATTTGTAGTCAAAATTTGTCTGGCTTCCAACTTCCAGTTGGATCATATTATGGTTGCGTCAGCTAGATTGAAAAGCCTTCTATTACCACATTTCTGTTATCCATGTCAGTACTTACAGACTGTGATCAAGTCATCCTCTCAACTTTGTCTTCTTTAAGCTAAACAGATGGGGTGTCTTCTCCAGTCTGTCACTTCAAGACACATTTTCCAGTACTTAGTCATTTTGTTCTGTGGCCTTTTGTGCATTTGTCCTCACCTCATCCACAACTTTTTTGAACTGTTAGACACACTCATCTTGTTCAGGGTCAATCCTCTCTAGAGCTGGAGTTCCCTCAGTCCTAGGACTGTGGTCTGTATTCTGTTTCTGGTTGTAAGCTCTAGTGTTTGACTACACAGGAAGATACATTTTTGCATTGGTACCTATCTCATTGATACGGGCCATACTGCCTTGGTGATCTACCAGTTCCATTCTTCAGCTGGTGTTCTGACTGTTAAGAATTTTTCCTCATTCACAGTGAAGCTAGACATGTCACCTTCCTTTCCCTCTGCTGAACTTCTCCTTTGCAGCACTTTGGAAGAACCAAGTCAGGAGATAGGAACTGGCATGAGGATGGGACAATCTAGCACTTGGCTCTTGCATCTGCTGAAAACAGAGGACTTATCTTTGATGCTGCAGTCCATAATGCTGGCTGGTTTGTTTTAATGATAAGTTATCCTTAGGGGTGTGGTAGGTTCTGACTTCATTTCACCACAGTGTGTGTCAGAGATACCCTGCTTATCTCTAAAGAAGCTGGGTATCAAAAGCAACACTGCATCACAAAGCCTAGACAGAGCACATGATGCTGTTTCTCAGTGGATCAGCCCATACAGAGGTGGATGCTATTTCTTCTTGTACAGTGTTCTATGAGGAATCCACATCTCCCACACATTCCCAGACAGCAGTAAGCATGCTGCTTATGGCACATAAACTGCTTCAAGGAAGGAAAAAAAACAAAACAAAAATAAAAACACACATAACAAAACAAAAAAATGTAAGTAATGTTCCATTACTTCCCTAAGGGAGTTATGGAACAGCTTTTCTTGTGCCTGCACACAGCACAGAGCTGGGGCTGTGGCTTCATAGCACAGGCCACTTTTGTTTTCATAACAACACACACAGGACAGAGGGGCACACACAGCTCCAAAGCACAGAAAAACGGGCTGGTGCAGGCCATCCATAGGCACCTGTGCCTGTTTCTGGTTCAAAGAGCGTGACTGCAGTGAGATTCCCCTGTGATTCCTGTAGGCTGTTCACTGAATCCCAGGCCCATACCACCAGTGAAACCCCACACAGCATCTCCAGTCCTTAAGCATCTGGTAGGCAGCCAGTGGGAAGCTGAAAATTAACGCAGTACCAGCTCTTCTTCTTTTTCTTTCAACACTGAATTGCCTCAAATGTAGCTGAAACTTTGCTTGCCCATTTCAGTGACTTCTGTAGGTGCCACGCAGATGTTGCAGGACAGCAGAAGAAAGTTGTGGGCAGGAGAGTTTCTGTGGCAATTTCCCCCACTGGATGTGCCAACCATTTGCCTGAGTTAAATGAGCACATCCAGACACTGTACATCTTGTTCCTGGGCTGGGGAAACAGCCATGTTGTAACTAGGGGTGACCCATGTTTTGGGTATTGCACATGGAGTCTAAATTGTGCTGAGCAAAGCCTTGGGAATATTTAAATGAACGGGAGTTTTGCCAGTGACTTCAATGGGTCTATAATTTCACCACGACATCTGTCGTGCATTAGCTACATCAGTATTGATGTAACAGGCTGAAAACCAAGACCTGGCCTATGCCAGTTTAGAGTCAGCAGAGGAATGCTGGTACTGGTATTTGAGGGACCGACAGACACAGATACAGTACTTTCATTTTTGGTATAACTGCAACCAGGCTTGGAGGTTGTGAAGCTTTTATTTTACTAGTAAAAATGATCTTCCTTCATTGAAATAGTTACGCTGGTGTAAAACCATTTTGAAGGGAGATCTGGTTTTCACGTCACTGTGATTGGGATGTACTGCCTAACTCACAAGTGCGCCCTAATGTTCATTCCATGAAGACTTACAAATAAATACAAGTACTATATTGTTTCACTGCTACATGGACTGAAACTTTGTACTATTAAATATTATCTTAATACCATAAAATAATGTTTAAAAAAGCAATGTAAATAATTGATCACAAAGATATAAGAAAAATTAACCACACATAAAAATCTAGACTAGTCTCTGCACAATTCTAATAAATACTCTAAATATCTAGACTTACCAGCAGAAACATGGTAAACATTTCTGTTTTGAAATTAAAAAAAAAAAAAAAAAAAAAAAGTCTTGGCTTGAAAATAGCTTCTCCTTTCTGCAATTTTTTTCTCACAGTCCAAATAACAGAGTGGAAAAGAACCCAATCCAATTCCCATAGGTCTCATTAATGAACCTGCAAAGGGAATGTGTTGGAATAGCTGAGGGCTCTCACTCCATTTAAAACGTGTAACAAACCCAAAAATTACTTATCTTTACTGTTCTGAGGATATACAAAGTTTGTGTTCAGAACTGTGCAGCTGGAGCTTTCTGGCACAGATTATATGCTAAATCTTCCGGACTTCCCACCACATCTCTTGCCAAGCTCTTGATGCAGAGACAGGTCCTGCCTGCCCGCAGAAGGTGGGGACCTCCTTTATGATTCCTTCCACTGAGACCTCTCATAATCAGGCTGTGTTTGGGCACTGGTGCTAGCTGCCCGAAGGGCTGAACTTCCTGGCCCTTCTGTGCTCCTTAATTGTGCATCCTTCACCCTGGTCTTGCTTTTCCAAAGCAAAACTGATGAGGTTTTCCATATCCCTGCTTAGTCTAGACACATGGCCAATAATTGAGGGGTGTGATGCACTAGTTGCTCTGCCCCAGTGACTAGTAGAATATGCTGGGCCTCAGGCACACCTTGGTTTTCCCCTTGCCACGGAGGCAGTGGGAAGCAGTTTCTGGATGTGAGAGTGCTGCTCAGTGCTTTGGGAACTGCAGGCATTCATTCCCAGGTATATGAATTCAAGATCCAGATAAATCACCTTCACACGAGCCTCATCTTTCCTTTCAGCATTGTGAAAAGGTGCAGCCTAAGATACAGCCTCACTCTCCAAGCTATTGCATTCTTCTGTCTACTGATTTTGCTCTTACATCCTATGCAGCACAAACATGGCTGATCCAAAATGAGTTCTCTGGGTTGGGGGATCCTGGCTTAGTACAGCACAAATAAAGGACCAGATGCAAACCTTTACTTTGGGTTCCTGCCATTTCAAATATACATGAGTGGAGCTAATTTTGTTCCAAAGAAAATGAAAATTGTCTGGTTTTTTCCTCCCATGTCCTTTGATACTCTGTTTTTGTTATACTGGCAGTGAGTTTACTCAGGCTTTTATCTAGGTCTTATTTAGGAAGACCTGAGTTGCTAAGTCCCTCCTGCTTCATCAAATCTAGTCCCCTGCTCTTGTAGACAATCATGTCTTACAATGCCATTCATAAACTGATCCAGTGCTGTCTTAAAAATAAGGGGGTTTTGTTTTGGTTTGGTTTTGTTCTCACTGTTCATACTGAAAAGATGCTCCAGAACCTCCTATTTTAGTCATGCTTTTTTTGCTCAGCATGGTGGCAAATCCAAATAAGGGGAGGCAGTCCAAAAGGAATAAATAATATTGTGTGGGGAAGAAAAGCAACTAACCTACACATTATCATTAAACAACAGGACGTGACAGGCAGTGTAATGTTTCTGGTTTTGTTGTGAGTCAGGAAGATGAAGGTCATGTGATATCAGCTCTCTCTGCAGCACAATAAACCTTATTAACATTATAAGATAAAAATAAATATTCAACAATTAAGGGGAAAAAGGGTCACACGTTTGCATCTGCTGGGGATTATTGACAGCAATCTGACATTACCGTCAGCTAAGCCCACTGCTCTATTTTGTCCAGAGTTTCTAAAGCCATTATATAATGATCAGTCTAATAAAGTCTAGATTAGAGGCATTTCTCTTGTGTACAAAGAGATTGGCTTTTGGGTTGCCTTGTGGAAAAGCAACATTATTCTTAGGGAGAGAAAGGGTTAGTTGTCTTTAACAGCGATCCTGATGAAAAATGTAAACTGTCTGAGGCCATTTCAGACCTCCGGCAATATTTTATGCTAACGGGTTTATGTCTGAATTAACAAAGTTCTCTAAGCACTTAGTCTGTTAAAATGCAGTTATTTTTTTCCCCCTTGCTAGGAAAGCATGTGCCAACCTAAATTTGGATTGTATTTATTACCATTTGCAATCACCTGGTGTCAGGGGCCACATGAATTCTGTGAGTTTATCTGATTTGAGTCTGGAGCATCCAAATGTACCTTTCAACTTGTTTCTTCATGCTGTGCATGTCTAGAGTGTTTTGCAGTAATACCATAAGCCCCTACAAGTGCACAGAGTGATAGGAAGGAGCAGAGTAAGATACTGTCCCTTGGGTACCACATAGCTTGGAGGAAGGTGCTGAATTTGAATTATCCCATATCCACTGACCCCGCATCAGAATGCAAGCTTCCTTTCTTTTATTCTTTTTTTTTTTTTCCTTAAAAAGGAGGGGGAGGGGAGAGGCAGGAGGAGCAGTGCAGGGAATGTCACTTAACTCAAAGATGCTATCAACCCATGCATCACTGAGGTATGGGTATGACTCCTCTTGTGCACCATTTTACAGTGCAATGAAGATTAGCAACACAGTATTGGCATTTACCAGCTACCACCTGCCACAGAGCTGCTGCTGCTCCAAGACTTGGGACCACAGAATGAGGGGTGAAGGACCTCGAGCCAGATTTGGCTGTGCTGGCTCTGGACCATGGCGGGTGGGTGGCCCCATACCTGGGCTGCAAGTGCTGTTGTGGTGCCTTCAAAAGCAGGAGTCACTAGTGGACATGGGGCACTGCAATGACACAGCATTGAGCCAGCCCAGCACGATGCTCTGGATTTCTCTGTTGTTCATTCCCCACTAACTAAAAACCTTCTAAAAACTTCAGTCAGCTGGAACATCCACCCTATTTCTGCTATTTCTTTTAAAAACACAAGGCTGTTTTCAACCCTGGGGGATTGTCTACACTGGCCCACAAAATCAGGTTAATACTTTTCAAAAGCTTTGCCTATAAACACTTTTCTTGCCTGAGAGGCAATAGCAGTTTCACTTGGCTACCAGAGGTAGGGCTCAACTATTCTTTAAAACTGGGTTGTATAAGGCATATAAACCATGTTAAAAAGAGAAGCCAAACTCCATTTGTGATATCACTTTTATCAAAGAGATAGTGTTTTTCTCCAGATCATTAGAGACATACGATATTTTTTTCCTCTTGCCAGCTCAAGCCAGGCATGAGATTTGCACTATGGGTTTTGTGTGAAAAGCCAGTATCAGAAAACTTCAGTCCTGAAAGCAGCTTGCTCAGTCACACCAGGGGCCTGGCCACAAGAGAAGGCTGGCCCTTCCAGCACATGTGGAAAACCAGTTTGACTGTGAAAGGCTTCCAGATGAAAACATCCCACTCCATTCTAGGCACCTGGTGAAACATAGTCCCGTTCACATTTTCTCCAAAAGCTCTATCTAAACTCAGTACATTTTTTAGGTGATGTTCCTGACCGCAGTTTAGCACCATCACAGCCTCAGGAATGCTGTGAACCCTGCTGCAACACCCAAGAGCCTCAGTCACTCTCTCACTGGGAACCAGTTACAGCCAGGACCACTTACACAAAGACAAATGGAGTTGGGTGACCTTGGTCAGACATGGCTGTGAGCACTTACAATTGGAATTGTTTCAAACTCTTTGCAAACCAGATGAGGACACAGGAGGGCAGAGAGTCCCAGCATTTAGAACAGCCCCTGTACCTGCTGCTTCTCCACCTTAGGGTTTCTAGAGGTTTTGCTAAGATGAATGCTACTTGGGAGGCAGGGAAAAGAAAGGCAGATTTTGTGAAGTTCATGAGAACATCCATTGTCCAAAAAACTTTGTCCTACCTACGGTAAAAATGAAGTGACTAACCAGCCATCCTTACCTGAACCATTTTTGCACGTCTGCCCACAGGCGCTTCACTTTCACTGCTTTTAAGAACCATGGCACCGGTTTCCAGGGTTAACTCTCCAGAACAGGGACATGCTAAGAAAGATGTCCAAGTAGGGGCACAAATCCTGCCCAGATTTAAATGCATAATGTGTGTCTGTAGCTTTCTGTGTCCTATGGGAGTTAAGAGCTACACATGTAGAAGTATATGGACCTTAGTTTGGGTCATTAACAAATGTTGGCTGTGGTTTTTAAACCCTAGTAGAATATGATGTGGCAATAAATACCTAATTACATACCCTGTTTCATTTTACTTTTTTGTCTCCTATACAAATGCACACCTGTAGTGTAAGGTTCTGTGCCACTGTGCAAAACTGGTGAGGACTCAATAGCAATAGTGTGACATACTGTGGCTGAGGGTCTGGAGTCACCAGGCGGAGCACTGCTCTTTCTGTGTGGCAGCTCAGAGAGCTGAAAGACCAAGGCAGGATCCAACTGTGCTGCTGTCATGTGCTGTGTGGATCACTTTTTGATTGCTTTTGATTCCATCCCTTATGGAAGGAGGTAACATTTGCTCTATTTTCCTTGAAGGAAGGGTACATATTTGCCTTGATACTTCTAAAGAATTAAGTCCTCCTTCGTGTGCCAATTAGCTTTTAGTGCACTTAGACCACGCCTGTGTCACACTTTTCTATAGTGCTTTTAAATCCAGGAAGAGATATAGGTTGAGTTTGTGTCTGGAGACTGGATGTGCCCAGAGATCCTTCCCCACAACTCTGACAAGTTTCTCTCTCCTTTGACTGACAGCTCAGGCCCTGAACAAAGTACTAGCCACCGGCAATTAGCACTAGAGTCCCAAGGGGCTTCAAAGCAGAGACAGAAGGGGGGCATTTACAGGGCAAAAGGTGGTGCTTTTTTTTTCTTTATGCAAAATTCATTCAGTACTTACACATTCAAGCATGCTTTTTCTTCCTTTGCCAGAACGATATCCTAGTCAGTGCTAGTCAGTAGAAAACCACCTTCCTCCCTACCTTTCTGATACTTGCTCTCAACCTGAGATGCCCTGCTTTAGAAGGACATATTCTTTCATTTTAGATCAGCAATGTTTTGCTGTTAGCCAGTTACCTTGAAATCACTCTTCCATCGGGTGAAAGTAAAATGCAGCTGTAAGTATTTATTTACAACCCCCAAAACAGAATACAGTTTAAAAAAAATGCACACAAAGAAATGCTCAAGTCTTTCTGTAGCCATTCCATTAGGAATTCAAAGCTCCCCATTAAAATATATCCACTTCTTTTTCTCCAAATGCTTAATTACCTTTAAATGTTTCAAAAGGCAATCTTGATGCTCTTCCAGTGAAAACACGCACTCTTACTCTGAGATGCATATGTCAGTGAACTGGACCAATGTATTGCATTCTGTTCTCGACTTGACTAAAACAGCAACTCCTTCACTTATTGAGGGTTAAATCCTCCCCCACCCCCCAAAAAAAATATATATGTATTCACTGTGATTCATTTTCACTGGAAACGTGTCTGTTCTTTTAAATGGTGTATTTTATTTCACTCCAAACCTTAGCGAACACACTTACTACAAGCATCTGCTAGGGACAAACATGGGTGGTTCATTAATCACTCTTGATTGGGACCAGACACTGCAATAATTGACTAGTGCATGGTGACAAAGGGATGTAGGGGTTCCACACTGACATATTCTCTGACATTTCAGGACTACAGGAGCAGTCTCATTTCCTACTTGCTCCAATCTCAGTTCCCTGGGTTCCTACCCACCTCCCACTCCCTGCCAGTAAGAAAAGAGTGAGAAAGTGATGCATGGGAAAGCTGCACTGAGAAACTATTATCCATTTGCAGGGTAGGTGAAAATAGGTAAGGCACATGAAAAGGACAAAAAAAAAATGTGTAATAAGTACTGAAGAGGGTGGTGCTCATTCCTCAGGCTGCCTTCAAGATGTCTTCTAAGACTGAATCCCCTTGGTTTGCAGGGATCTGTGAGCTCTGAACTCTCTTGCAACTCAGCTTCTCCTCTATTTTGGAAAGTTGAAGCTGAAGGCTTCTCCCCAAACTTTCTTTCACTCATAACAAACTTCCTTCCACTGAAGTCACATATCCTAACCTGACCATCCACCAACCCTTCCTTTCACTCTGAGTACAACTTCCAGTTACAATCATAACAGGGCTGCCTTGCCAGATCCCTTCACAATTTATTCTGTCTTTCATGAAGCACAACCTTTTTCTAAAAGCCCCTCTCAAGTCCGATGGAAGAATCAGCAACTATCTGCATCCCTGGCACAGGCAAGGGTGCTTTCCAGGGCAAGGCTGTCTAGCCAACACGCATAAAATTGCAAGAGACTCTCCAAAACCTCTCATCAGAGACAAATTAATTTGCTGTATTCTTCTCCAAGGTCATTTTTTAAATTGCCTGCTGGAGGGAGACCTTGCAAGCAAGTTCCTCTCATCTCCTGCCAGTACCAAAGCTCCATGTTTTCTTTTAGCAGTTCCTCACTGAAAGGCAGTAGAAATTATACCCTTTTATGTGAGGCTACCATGCTCAGCTTTCTCAGGCCCAAGTTAGCCAAGGTTGTGGAGCCTAAGTAGATCCGCTATGGAATCAGTAGGGCTGCATGCAGATGCAGGAATTCCTCTGTGTGCAACACAGCTCAGGTTCAGCATTCTTATCTTTTCCATAGTCAGATGGATGAAGCAAGGACCATTTATGACCCACCTGTTACAATATCGCAGTGAGTGACAGGTGAAAGTTTCTTGTCTTGGATGAAATTCACATCTCCTCTGGCCTTTCTCTACATAAAAGCTGTTTTCAAAGACAAGTTATTGATTTGGAAAGATGAGATGGCATGAAACAGCACATTTATGTATTGATGAATGATTTTTTAATGTAAGATACACCTTCATCAGAACCATCAGCTCCATGACACAGTGCAATTAACTCCATCTGTTGTCCTGAATCTCTTAACCATTACAATGGTTTTCCACCTGTGTTCCCTCAGTGACTGTAACAGTTCTCCCTAGTTTGCACCAGGAAGAGAAAGACACAATCTTTCCATTTTCAAAAAGAAAGGAATGACTTTTCTAGTAAAATATAGTACAATATGATCTTGATCCCAGGGACAACTTTAGGGGAGCCCTCATAAAGTGTTTGTGATGCACCTCAAACCACAGATTCCTTCACCTAGGGCCACAAGGGAATTATGTTAAAAGCTAAATAATCTATTTCTTGATGCTACCTCTGGCTATTTGGCCTCCCTGGCCTCTCTGTAAAGGAAGGACTGTGGGTTGAACATTGAGTTAGAGAGTGAGAGCTAGTTTATCAAGCCATGGACAATTTTTCAATCTCCTAGTGCAGTGCAACATGTTGGAGTTTCAGCCAATCTGTGCAGTGAATTCCATGCCCATGACCTTTTTGCTTTTCCTTTATGCTTCTGTCACAGTAAGCCAGGTATCAGCAGATAGGCCAGAAGTGAGCAATTCCCCTGTGTGTGTGCTTCAGGAAGAATCTAATCCCTACTCTAGCCAGAAAAAGCTTTTAGGAAAAAACATCCAGCAACACAAAAAAAAACCAAACAAATCTTAGCATGAAAATAAAGATGAGACAAAATTCCCATAACGGGCCATCTACTGCTTACACCCACTGCTCCTTAGACAGGAAACCTCTTAAAAGACCTCTGCCACTTCTGTCGCTTTGAGGCTCTGTAGATGTACATAGATGCGTGTGAAGAAGAGAGAGAGGAGAGGCATGTCAAAGTGTTGCTTTCTCTCTACTGACAGTTGCAGACAGACCCAACACTTAAAGCATGAGATAGCATCGCGCCTGATTTACATCAAAGCTACTGCTACCTCTTCTACCCAAAGAGAAAAAAAAAAGCCAGAATCCATTTCAGTTACTTATTTCTCAGCTGTCGGTACAGCAGAAAGCAGCATTCCAACCAAGGATGATTATGTCTGGAGAACACCTACATAGGCATCTGTAAGTACTTACTGTTCAAAATGACCCTCTGTTTTATGAGCTCTCCTTACCCACAAGGCCCTCTGTCCTATTGCTGGTAGCAGGTGTATTTACAGCCTTCTGCACCTTCCTTCTAGGTTTTGATCGTGTTACTGAGCAATTCCTAGACCTCCCTGAGATTCTTAGAGCTAGCAAAGACCTAGTCCAGCTGGGGTGGAAGATGGTGAACATCCCAAATCTGTTTATGTTACAACAATGATGCTACTTCACCAGTACTAAGCCTCAAGTAGAGGAAGAATGCTGGACCACTGAACTGTATGTGTTTCCCCTCACGTGTGGCATCTTCTGAGCTCATACTAAGCTAACCTGTACATTTCTGTGCGTACACTAATTGACACTAATTTTCTAGGCCACTGAGGGAGAGTACAACTTTCTCCTTAAAAAAAAAAAGCAGCTTTTCTTGGTTCATTTCCATAAAGCCCAATGCATTATGCATTATCTCATTCAAAGGTAAATAGTGGATACACACATGGATGAAAGATTAAATCCAGGAAATTCTAAACAATTGGCAGGAGGCATAACCATGGCAAATTGAGTCTGTTTCCCCTCTGCAAAAAAAAGAAATGAAAGAATATTTGTACATTTTTAAAATTACACATAAGATTTAAAGACATTTTGGTGTTGATTTCTTTTTTTTTTTTAATGAAAGTACATAGTGATTATTGGAAAGGTCTTTGAGTTCAAAAGATTATTTTAAAACAAAACCTTTGGCAACCTTTCTGATTGCTCCTCTACAGTATTATGGGCCTAAGTACCTGAATAACAATGCCTGAATCTAACACAGCAATGATGTGCAGAGGCAAACAGAGCCACACAGAGCTCCATGCAGAAGAGAAAAAATTCCTTAAAGAAAATTGTATTGCCCTGAAGAAAATAGGTTAATTTAAATATGTAGGTGGTCTTGCTTGATTGGTTGGTTTTATGTCAACCCTGACCTTACAGTAACCCCAGTCGTGCTGATCAAAGGGATTATGCTACAGGCTCCAGGGCTCAGTTTGTAGTCTGTAAGAATTTGCCATATCATAGATAGAATCATAGAATGGTAGGGGTTTGAAGGGACCTCTGGAGATCATCATATGTTTGTGTATTACCTCTCATAGAGCTGTAGTTTGCTATCCAAGGGCTTCAGCAGCAGTCTTGTTTTCCTTACTGACCTTTATTTGGACTCAAAGCAGTTTAAGATGTTGATATACAGTCTGATCAATGAAGTGGTTTCTTTCCATCCCATGTCCGGGACTGGCAGCAAGAAAAGCAGTGAGTGACAGCACTGTCCACAGAGAAGGTAAGGGACTCTGAGCACACCAGATATCATTACTGCTGTACATGCACAGGTTTGATGCCAAGTTGATCAAGCACACAGCTTCAGCATATCTCTGCTTCTTCTCTGTCTGGCACGTTTAGTGCACTCAGTGCACAGCAATAAGAGCAGGTGTGATAGAGGAAGCCTCACTGCTGCTGCTACCTGTGTTGGCCCATACAGTAGCAATTATATTTTACAGCCACTGGGGCCAAACAAACCTCTTTTTTTTTTTTTTCTGTTCCTGTTCATACCTTATTGCAACTGATTGCATGTGAATATGCATGTGCACATACAGGTATGTATATGAAGTTGTGTTGGTTGGAGGGGAGTGTCAGAACAAAACCACAGCCTCCACGCTAGACTTCACATCCCTTACCATTTGCTAAGGACCACTCTGCTTTCCCACAGGCAGATGTGTGCTCAGGCACAGTGGCCTGGCCATCTGCAGTCTAATTCACTCTTCATGTCACCTGGTGATGTCTCCCCCTTCTTTAAAGGAGCTATGAAGCAGTGTGGCATTTAGAACAGGTTCTAGGTGTGGATCACAGGAGCTTATTATGTAGTCTAAGACCAATAGAAACTGTGCCATCACACCTTCCACTTCCAGCTACACATTTTCTTTTCTCCTTCATACTGGTGGTAGCATCTGAGTGGCCTAGCAGGAAGCTAGAAGAGGAAACTCATCTGAAAACCAAGCTTTTTTTATGGAAAGAACCTATTTCCAGACAACCATTGATGCTTATTCTCCCCCATGGTCTCCCATGAGGTACCATCTCCATAGACTAGCACCTGTGACCTTCTCTTCTGTGTATCACACCTCAGTGACACTGCTGATGAATTTGACAGACAGCCATGGCTCTATACATCTCCAGACAGACCATATACAGATGTGGTGTTACCCTGGAAGGAATAGTCAGACCCTGTCCAGACAAGGGAACACACTGGCATTACTATAATGCCACTGCTAATAGAATATCACCTCTACTGAGTATGGTTTCATGGTCTAACTGTACCCCAAAGCCTTTGGAAGTACCTTTAGTACCTACTTAGAACTGGGAAATTAGTTACAACTCAGCAACAAAAAGCCTGTTCCTCAGAGGTTTTCCTGTACACCATTGCAGTTGTGTCAGGCCTCAAAGCAGTCCCACCAGTATTTGGGTTTCATCTGCCATTCCCAGAGGATTTTATGACTTCTCAAAATATTTTTTTTTCCTACCAAGATTTCACATTGTCAGATAAGTTCCTCCATTGCCTGTGAGCGTTAGAGTTTCCCTGTCCTGCAGCTATTGGATGTAAAGTGGCAGAGTGGTGGGGTCTGTCTGGTTGTTTTATTGTCACTATGTTCAGGAGAATTTTTTTTAGTCAGTATTCTTCTCATTGAAAAATGTTTTTTCCATTGTCCTGAAATGATTGTCGAATTCAGTGTGGACTTACCAAATTGCTTTCCTGGAAAAAAATGTCAGGATTATATTCACAAAGCTGAGAGGGAGACAGCCACTTTTTATTCACTCATAAAGGATGTGGGAGTCCTGGGTTTAATTTCCTCCTCTGCCTGGGGGAACTTGAACCAGCATCACTTATCTCTCAGGAGAATACCATAAGGTTGTTCTGTGCTGCATACTAAGGTGAGTTGTTCTTACTCCCCACTATTGATGTATCCTGGTCTGTGTAGAAGGTCTCAGCTGAGCCCCTCACTTGGAAATGGTTCACCTGGTTTCCCTAATCTGTGCTAATGAGTATTGGGCTATTAAGGAACATGAAAGTGCTGTCGACTGAGCAGTCTTGCCTCCACCAAGATCCCTCTGGCTGTGGCACTCTCCTGGGAAATCAGAAGGACAGATAGAGCAGTAGAAGAGGGCATTGCACATCCTGCACAAGCACTACATCAGGCAGACCCATATACTAAAGCTCATAAGGTATAAAAATACAGTTCAGTCTGCTAAAGAAAATTACTTGCACAGTCAGCACAAGTTAAAGATAGGAAGACCAAATTAGTTTAAACACAAGTCTTCCTCATACCACCCAAAGACTGTGCTGAGGTCAGGGCTGATATACCAGATGAATGCCAAAATCAATGGACCAAAACTGATGTGCCAGGAACTAAACCTAACTGGTAGTTGCTGGCATATTCATAATCTTCTGGGGTCATTCATTTTGATAATGATGACAGGATTGGTGGTCAGAAAGTAGAAAATCTGACATCATTGCCAACTTTGAAACCTAAATTAACACTGTGACATTGTTGGCACTTAGTTACCCGATCTAATCAGACCTTCTAGGCGGTTTCTATCCAGGAGACACACAGATGCCATTACTAGCTCCATCAACTTCAACTCAGTCCTGGAAACTCATGACTTGGGGTCCTGATATCACCCCTTCCTTAGCTGATTTGTCACTTCCTCACATGCTTCTCTCCTTGTTCACCTTCTGTTTAATCAAGCTAGGCAAGACAAGAGGGGTACACGTTATGCAGCACATCTGTGAACTGCAGTCAGGAAGACACCTAAAAGCAATGTCTGAAAGAGGCAGACATTGGTACAAATTTTCTATATCTCATAGAGGCTAAGGCCATGTATTGTGCTTGTCTTTTTCTAGCAGTGAGGCTTCAAGTAAAAGTCAACACTAGATAAGGAAGTCCAGATTTTTGTGTTTGCTGTCCTTTCCTCTCCCCTTGGTGGGTATGTGTGTCTTCAAGTGAGCAGAGCAGAATCCAGTACTGAGCAGTAACAACAAATCCAGTCTATCTCAGTGAATGTTTCTCTTTCCCCAAGAACAGCTACTGCTGCTATAAACTTAAATAAAAGGAGGGAAAGCACTGCTATAAAAACTGTTGACAGCTAAGGAAGAATAATGGATGCTTTTAACAAGGAAAACCTTATTTAATATTTTATTTTTCAAGTGCTTAAACTGTTTTTCCTCCTTTTTGTGAATCTTTAATTAAAGGTTAAAAGACTTCTACTGGTGATTTTTAGCCATGGTAACCAAGTAGGTTGAGGTCTCTGCATTCAAAACCCAAAAGCTTTTAAAATGTTCAACGTTGCACGGTGTCAGGGTTGTATTAGCATCTTCAACTTGCTGGGACTACTTCTTCCCCTGAAATGAATATGTCTGTGCCCTAATGGCCAGGCCACTACAATGGAGAGGGACAGCCCTCTCACCCCTGCACTTTCCCTTTGAATCTAACCCCTTCCTCTCACTTCTCCTTTTGGTGCTTGAATGATTAATTTAGAATCAAATGTAATTTTCATTATGAAACAAAACTATTCCTTTGCAGTGAGAAACAAAACCTAACCAAACTCCTCTGTTCCTACAGAGGTGATCTTTTGTGCACTTATTCATACCTTGCTGCTATTTTTAAGAGTAGGACTCAAGCTGCATGCCATTCAGAGACACCACTAAGACTTCAGCAGCAGAACACACATCATAGTATTTTTTAGTTAGTTAAGAGCAATAACTGGCAAAGTCATTTTTGTACTGTGTACTGTCTGTATCAATGCACGTGTGTGTATTTATTACATTAGTCACCTCAGCTACTAGAATGACTTGCAATTAAGATTGCAGTAGAACCTGAAATGTCACATTGCATGTCTCTGTTCTGAAAGGGGCACTGTTTAACCAGATAAGGCAAAGAAAGACACATGACCAGACTTATCCCCAAAGCCACATTAGAGTGGCTAAAAATTCTACCACACCTAGTAGAGAAATATCTTTTAACTGAGACAGAGTCACTAGCCATGTGCAAGCTCTCAATCTGTTGTATTGCAAAGTAAGATGAGTTTCAGACATGAAGGAAACTAAACCATATCTCTCTGCATTTCCAATAGACCAAGAGTACCTGCCCATACAGTCCTCCCAGATTTCCTGTGAGACAGCCACTTCCAGCCACAGTGGCATCCAGGTCTTCAGTTTCTGTAGCATGACACACAACATCATCTGAATGTAGGCTGAGTTTGAATGAGTTGCAAGCAAGACAATTAACACAGGAGTACACACATGGCTGACACATAGTGTCAGTTTTGCCTGTTGACAGAGATTGGTGTGAGTTTACATCCATCACACCTGAAATGCAGAGCTGGGACCTGCCCCTCCAGAAGGACGTGGGTGGGTGGCTCTTTCTTGGGCAACCCGGGAATTCCACACTGCCTTCAGAGCAGGTCTTTGTCAATCACAGCCCAAGGCACCTATGCTCTCCCTATTTTTGCCTCTCCTGCACACCCTCCATTGCTTTCTCACCAATAGAAGAATTCAGATCTTTATTTCCAAAGCCTTTTCCTTCATGCTGCGTGGATGAACAATTTGATGTTACTGTAAGCTACTTTAAAACGATGAAATTAAGAAATAACAATAGCACAAATAACTGAATGTTGGGATGGATATACAGTATAAGCAAGACATCTAACTTTCCCCTCGTGCTCTTCTAAACAAACTAAAATAGGTGGTCAAACTATGACACAAAAAATGAACCACATGTGTTTTTTCATAAGACTAGTTCACTTAAATCACCATCTTAAAACAAAATAAAAGTTTCTCCAGGAGAAGACAAGTCAGTGAGCTTCTGTTTCATAAATTACATTCATCACAAACATCTTCATATTACATGTAGAGAAAAGAACAAAATAATCTGGTTTTATTATTAGTGGACATACTAATTTGGACAGATTCTCATCTGCCATATGCTGGAAGAGCTTCTTTCCCTGGAACTATGTCAAAGTAGCAAAGCCAAAGTTTTGGACATGTTTTTTAAAGAAGTATTTGTGGTGACGTGCTAGTTGAGACTGCTGTGTTTTAGAGGAGACACAAATCTCTTTTAAATGTTGGGTTTTTTTCAAAAAAAAGTAAAAAATTATCTTGTCAGTTCCCCAAAGGCCCACTCTGCAGGGCTCAATATTATTTTTTAATGGCTTTCTTTCCTAGGCCTCTTAATTTGTATGTCACAGTATAAAGTTTTCTGTGGTTGCCAAAGTCCTTATTGGATGTCAGTGGTACTCCATGAAAACACCTGACTAAGTAGGAACCATCTAACCCTTGGGAGTTATTGACTGCTGACTCCAAGGGCGTAATTAACAAGTGGCAGAACTTGCCATGTGGGTCATGTTTTACAAGATCCCTCAGTATCGGTATTGATTATGATTAGATTAGGTTCATGGTAAATGCTTATTTAAGTTATGAGATTTTCAGGCAAATAGCGAATATCCTGTCATAAGCACTACCAAGCACATACTGAAAACAAAAACACTTTAAAATGATGTTATAATATATGCAATACCTTGAGGCATGTACATATGCAAGAGCCTGAGCATGCCAGAGAAAAGCCAAATTCCTGCATTTAATACCTTACAAGCTAAAAGCACAAATGAGTTCACTACACTAAGAGGTAATTTTATATTAAAAAGAACAGCTTATGAAAAACTCTGTTCTGTGCATGCCTGCCAGCTTATAGCACAGGTATAGAAGATGGCAGCAGATACAGCTGGGCTAGCACAACATGCATTATTGCCTAGGCACTGATTCGAAGGAGATGTTCATAAACTTGTACAAGGAAGAATGTTATTTTTCAGTCCCTCAAAATATGTAGATGGATTTTGAATCCTGAAAATTCTATGCATCTCTCAGTAAAAGTATGTTTTATCCAAAAAAGATAGAAGCCAAGATGATTTTTCTGCCCAAGCCAGGTTGTCCCTTGCCCGCTAGATGTGCTAGAGCATCTGAGACATCTCTACACAGCTGCAGACATGACAGGGGACCTAACAAAGACCATGCCTTTGCAAAGCTGTGGCTGAAGGGAATCCTAAAGTATCTCATATATCTCTTGTTGCCTAAGGTCACGCAGCTGAATCTCACCCATTTTTTTAAATTTTCATTTGTCATTTGAATTTTGTAATGTCTTCTAAACCTTTTTTGTCTCCTCCCCTGTTTAGTCTTACTTCCTTGAACTAACAAAGTGGAAAAAGACTAATGGGAGAAGAGATAAATTAAAAAAAAACAACGAACAAACAACAAAACACACAAAAAGGTGGGCATTTCTTAGTTTTAAAAAGTCCAAACAAAAGGAATCAGAACTGTGAAAAGCTTTACAAGACATTTACCTTGGTTTGAAGTGACTTGCAGTTTTTCCTGATCCACTGTACCTACTAAAATCTGCAAAACCCTCCACCTCGTCTGAGGATGCTCTTTTCTCAAGTATAAATAACTGGCAGATTAATTCAAAAGCCTTGTTGTGACACAAGCGATCAGATGATGGAAACAGTGCAGTGAAGCTTCTCACAATTTCAAGCCAGGTTAGAGCCTCTTGCATGGTCTGAAAGACAAGTTAGAAGGCTATGAATGGTGATCTTGTTGCTGACCTCCTCAATGGCCTCGATTGCCCCACTTCATCTTCACTGAGTTAGCTGGAAAGAGTAACGAACCCCAGTGTCATGAAGATTCATGTCAGGTATTATAATTGTAAGTCCTCTTAGCTACTTGCAGGAATTATTCCAAAATCTCATCTAAGAGAAGAGCTGGTTTACTGGCAAATGAACATAGAAAATGAGAGTAGTAAGTGCCCTTCTAGCAGGAAAGGCAGCAGATCTTCAGACTGTGAAGTCTGTGGGTGTTTGTGTGTGTATGTGTGCAGTAGGGGAAAAAGCAGTAATTTGCTGCTTTCCAAAAAGCAGCAGATGGATCTAACTCCCTTGATATTTTAAGTGCTTGGCCCTAGAGTTCTTGATTTGACTCAGATTCAGACTTGATTTGACTATTTTCAGCCAAGGTTCAGTGACTGCAGACACTGCCACAGCTACCCCTGGATATAGCTCTGGAGAAACAGTGAGGCTCTATGGTGGAGGTTCTGGGGCTCACCGCTGGCCAAGGCCTGTGCACCTCTTCCTAGGAAGGCTCCAAGAGAAGTTACCATTCTGCCTTGAGAAGTTAGACCATGGAAGAACAAAGAAGCTGGACTTCCACCAGCCTTTCAAACCCAGGCATGTCCTGAAACACAAGCTCCAGAAAGCGGATATATGCATTTCTCTCAGGTATGGAAAGATATGTTATGAAACTTCTGTTGCTGCTTTCATATTACAACACCTTTATTTTTTCCCCTCTGAGGTTTTCTCTTCACCTGGGCAAAATGTACTGCCAAGTCTCAGGTGTTCTGCCATTACAGTTGCCTAGTTTTGATGGCAACACCATCATCCTGATAAACCCAGCACTGAGGGCCCTACTCTGCCCTATAGGCAAACATGTAAAAGCCCTCTGACAGCTGCATAGTTGGCAACTGAAATATGTTGGGAGAGTCTGAGAAAGAATGGCTCTGTGGCCCTGATGAAGATAACAGCTCAGCTGTTAAAGGTAACGTGACCTCATAGGATTTGAGGACCTTGGCAGGTAGGAAATTTCAGAGTTTGATACTCATCTCTATAGTCACCACCTTCCTCACTCAACTCTCCTGTTGTCTTGGCCAGCTCTCACAGACACATGAATCCAGGCAGAGCAGAGTGGGCAGCTGTATTTCTTCCATGGCACTAAAATTTTCAGCGAGTGTGGCCTGTTGAGTTGGTAGTAATTCCACCTCCACCAGTGCCTCTTATGCTGTGTGCAGTCCAGGATGAATCAGGGAAAATGCAGACACAGGAATGCCATGATATGTGCAGCTGCAGCCAGCCATGGACTGCTGAGACTGCTCAGGATCAAGGCAAAACAGCACAGCCATTCTTCATCAGCATCTATGTGATGTAACCCATAATCCTCCACACATGTTATACCAAGTAAATTATCAAAGCAGAGCTGTGAGTGTCAGCAAAGACTCTCCAGTATCCTTGTGGGTGATAGTGTTCAGTTGTTTTCACAGAATTTACTCAAAGCCAAGTTTACAAAAGCAGGCAGAGAGCAGTTCAAAACAGAGCACAAGAGAAATATATAAATCAGAGATTACAGATGGATTCTCTCTTGCCTGCTTTGCTGAAGCCAATAGACTACAGTGAAGCAGTGTACCTTCAGTCCTGCCATTACCTAACAAGTGTCTCTACTTCAATACCCCAACACTGCTTTTGCTCCCTGGCAGCAGCAGGGAGACTCTTCCATCATAGTGTCTTGATGCCAACTATGTCCTGCCACCAAAAGGCTGGGACCTAGCCCCACCACTGAGGGCTGCTTCAGCCAGGGTGGGGCAACCATGTGCCAATGCTACAAGTTTGTACTAGGGCAATTTGGGATGTGATATTAAAGCAGGCAGCTGTGCAACATCCACAGGACCCCTGGTTACCAACTCTGTTATGGCAATGGCAGAAAAGAAGGATGTGCTTCGTCTTTGATGCAGCAGCTCACAGTCGAGGTGCTAATCTGTGCTGGAGAGAAAACACCAGGCACATGTCCCTCACAATTGCTCACCGGCAGAGGAGATACCCTCCAGAAATGCGTCAAGGTGCACACTCTTAGAAATTATCCCAGTGTGACTTGGCAGGGCTTTATGAGCTAGCATCCTTTAAGCATGTCTGAAAAGCCCCATCAAGGGTTGGCTGGTAATAAGATGACCACCATCAGAGATGCCACAGCCTTCCTGCCATGGAGGTGATCTCGAAAGAGGAGTAGTCACTATGTGATTGTAGTGGCAGGGCACTTCTTTCATCCTTCTGGCAGCACCAAGCACAACAAGAGGAAGTAGAGGGACAGTGCCTAGTTGACCCTTTTTGGAACTCCCCAAGCATTTTTATTCATATATCACAATAAAGGGAGCCAAAAAAGAGCAGACCCTGCAAAACAGCGTAGCAGTTACCTGCCAACTGAACCCTAGAAGCAACAACAATAAACACAGTACAAGTAGAAATTATCAAAGACAACTTGGGAGGAAACCACAAGAAATGGCAGTTGAGCCTTATTAGTGCTATAAATCATAGAACTGGTTTCAGTTCCTGCAGCTCCTCACAAGGCATGTGACACTGTCTCTCACACAGCGAGCAATAGGGGTCTGCACAGCCTGGAGGCACAAAACAAAGCAGGCAGGGAAAAGCATCGCTTTTTACCAAAGTAATTCTTAATTTAATTGTAAATCAAAGGCAGGGTGGGGAGTGGGGGGCGGTGGGGTGGTTCTGGTGCTGTCTGTGAGCAATGAAGACCAGAACGAGTTTTGTTTGAGGTGGGAGAAACGTGGAATTTCTGGGGTTTGGAAACTTCTTTAAGTGCATGTTCCAGTCAGACATTCTCACAAGGGTATTTTTTTGTTTGATTGTTTGTTGATTTGAAGATTCGCCACCTCTGTGGTCTGCATTTGCCCGATTGTCCTTAAGCCCATTGTACATCTTGAGGGGGTTTTCTCATGGGGTGGCTTTGACAATGGAAGCTACAATGTTTGATTCTTCCTCTGACTCTCCTCTCAAGTGGAATAAGCAGAGAGAAGGGTTAGCCCACCTCTAATTATAACAGTGTTTGAAGCTTCTTGAAGCACAAAATAATTTTTTACCTGGGACCATCCCACCACCAGCCAATGATGTGCATTATTGATTAGCCTTTTTTTCCTGCATAGAAATTTAATTCTTTGCTGAATTCTCTCAGCAGGACTTTACACTCACCAATGCCCACTGTTATCTACCTTGCTCAGTGAAGCAATTAACCTAGAAATTAATAAAAATCATTACTTATTTTTAGTATTATTTAAGAGCCAGAAATGTGCTCAGCATGATAAGAGACTAAAGATGGAGACTGTCATGGCCTCAAGACAAATGCTTTCACCCTAGAAATACCTGCCACTGGGGAAAGTTCTAGCTCCCAGGAGTAACTCCAGAGACTAAAGGGAGTCCCAAACCCAGAGAGAAATCCCAAACACTTAAATTGTGGCTTTAAAGTGAGCCTAAAAAACATCACCCTGATCATTACATGATGCATCACAAGGAATACCTAGTAAAGACACAACCCCAGCAGGTAGCACAGTGTGAAGCAGCAAAACAAACAACAAAGACTCAGATGGGAGTGCTCTATGAAGTTCAATGGAGGAACAAATCAAGCTCTGTACCTCACTGGGGTTGCTTTAAGTTTGAATTATTGTCTTCTCCTGGTCAGTAAGAAGATAAGAGTCGCACAAGCCTCACTGCATTTATTCTCTGAAACTAATCCTAAACCATCTCACATGAAATACAGTAAAAGCTTTCACACGCTTAGGCTAGGTGAAGGGCTCATGTCTGGGACTGCACATTCAGAGAGGAAGCACAGCCAGGATGCTGAGGGCTGAATACAAGGCACTGGTACAGGCATTGTGATATGCACTAGCTTGCTTGTGTCATTCGCAGGTCTGAAATGCCTAATAAATAAGGGGCCATTACTGGAAAAATTATAAATACAAGGCAGTACTTTTGGTCCTGTCTTGTATAATTTCCCTGCAGTAGCACTGAGCATTTGAGGCAGATTCTCTTAAACAACCGAGATATGCATAGCATAAATTCAGAGGAGAATGCCACAGTGGCTTCAACCTGCCAAACAACTCTTGTTTGGTCCTTGATGCAACCACTTCAGCTAGAGACATCTTAAAAAGGCTGAAGTAACACACTCTCCCAGTCAGACAGGGAAACTGTAGTTTCTACATTCTAACAGCTGCCTAAAGGGAAAAGCACAGCCCAGATGGACAGTTTCCAGACCACAGGTACCACACACAGCTGGGGCAGAAGCAGAAGGCAGTTTGTTCACGCTTCTGAATGTTAAGCAACCAGCAGCAAATGGTTCATGAGTGACACTTCTCTGCACTTACTGAGCTGCAGGATCCAGTTTGGTCTGTAGGCTTATGTGAGGCCAGAGAGAGAAAGATTTGCAACCTCGCCCTGGCAAGGGACAGCAACTGATGATTGGTTTGGTGATCACAGACTTAGCCACCTCATGCAAGTCAAAGCTGTCCTAGCCACCCCTGCCTTCTACCTGTTCTCATCTTGAGGTCATTCATTTTTATCTTTGGCTTCATAAGAACTGATTCCTCACACATACTTTTTTTCCTTCATTAATTTTAATCCAGACTAATTATTTCAATCAGGTCAATATGTGGCCTCACATGCTCCAGAAAGTGAGTGAGCACTGGGAAGTGGGACCAGGCAGCCAGCAGAAGAACTTTCTTCTGCTTGCTATGCATCTGCTTATTGCCACTGTGGCTTTTGGGTTTTGTTTAGGTTTTTCAAAGGGGAACTCTTATGTGGCAGAACATTCAAGCTCTGACTCTCTGCTTATGGCTTCAACAGGTTCACAGTTATTTTGTGCTCCTCAGTAAGATAACTGCATTGTGAACTTTTCTTAGACATGGACCAACCACAGATTCTGCTAACATGCTTCTCTGTAAGGCAACTCTGTAAAACTTTTAGGGCATATGGAATGAGCTCCACAGTTTTGCTAGGCACACACCTTATGCTGACCCCAGTGCCCTGCCAAAACTCTGGGTGTGAAGCTAATCTATCCCATTGCCTGGACTTCTCGCTGTAGGACAGTCTACATCAGTATATCATGTACTGAAACATTTTGCATGCAGTTACTGTTGCTTGTGACTGGCAAAGCAAAGAGTAATAGGATATTTGGCTTTGTTCTGACTCAAGCTGGTTGATCTTATGTGTGTGTAACCACTGCTTTCAGTAACAGTACCTATATATGTCTGCTTGAAATGACTGTGAATCTTAGGTTGGATCAATCACTATCTCACTCAGGGAACAGGGCTTTATGCAGTTTCTGAAAATAAGCACATCACACCAAGCGCTACCCAAAAGCACATCACTTCCTCATCATCAACGAGATCACAAAGCCTCAAAATTCATCTGCTCCTTCAAACTTCATCTGCTCCAGTACCAAGCCAGGATCCTGGAGGCATCACTGTGCCAGGCCAGCTGCCAGCCTACAAGGGCATACAAGCAGAGTCAGCATCCAGGAGTTATACATGGGATCGCAGAGGTGATGCAAGGAGCTGTCACAAGAAGCTCCTGACCCGTTCTGCTGCACAGCATGGGAAGTCTCCTTCAGGATGGAGGAAGCTGCCCCACTCCCTCCCAGACAAGACTGCCATTTGCCATGTTTCTGGCAGGGGTGCAGGAGCTGGTATGTCACCTCATCACACAACTATTTTAAACTGACACTTGCATTTCTTGTCTGAGGATGAGTCAGACCACAGGAAGTGAGGAGAGGCAGATGCTGGTGAAAACAAAGGAGTCTGACCCTCTCAGGACGGTTGCTGGAAAGGAAGGATTGAGATGTAATTTCAAGTAGACCTGGACAAAGATGACATTTGATCCATAATCCCAGCATCCTTTAATTCTCCAAGCAGTACAATGAAAATATCCACTGCACTAAGGTTTTTTTTTAATGCTCTGTAGGAGTTTTCAGGAACTTACTTTGAACTTTCATGCCTTTCTCATCACTGTCATCAGCACTGAAGAATATATTTAAAAAAAAAAAAAAAAAGAGCGATAGAACAGCATATTTTATTTAGCAGAGCACAAACACATAAACTTAGCTAGGGGACTAGAATACTGGGTTTGCAGTGGTTATGCTGGCTAGGGCTTTGGCTTATCACTGTCACATCCAGGAAGGACTCAATTTTCCAACTCATCATGTGCAGTGTTTTCCTAAGGATGTGAAATACCTGAGACAGAGACAATTTGTGTATGACACCAGTCCCCTTGCCAGATCCAAACAAAACCAATTCCAACATCAGGAAATGGAAATGGCCCTGACACATGATAGTGAGCATGGTCTGCTATGTCTTGATAATGCTTCTGTCTCCGCTAGCTGCCTTCACTGTCCATAGCCTTTGCCTTCTGGTCAAAGTTTCCTCCACCCAGACTGTCTCCTGCTCCCCTCTGTGCCACACTTACCCAGCTTCCTACTTAAAATCGACTCCCATTTCTGCTGGCCTGGCTCACTCCATCACTGCATTCCCTTCTAAAGTGTAACCAGGCTCCAGATTTTAATAAAGCTCTGTTACAGGGAACCAGCATCTGATTCGACCCTCCAAATAGCATTATCTTCCCACCCCTTTCATTACTTAGAACTATTCTGAAGACAATAGATGATCAGATGTGTCCAAGGAAACAGCTGGTGTGAGCACAGGGATAGAAAGCTAACTTAGGAGAAAAGGCACCAAGAGAAAAACAGTGAACTGCACTTTCAAGTTTTGCCAGCATAGCAAAGAGTGTGGGAACAAATTACAACCGTCAGTAAGATACCTCTGGCAATGAAAGCCCCAGTTTCTTCAGGAAACTGGTATAAGTTATACTGGCAGAAGCTGTATCTCCAGTAGAGGTTTGTCAGAAAACCCTTCCCAGGGTAGGCAGAGCCAGCAATATTAAAAGGCAATAATATAGCCCAGCTGTAGGAAGCCTCTTTTCATGGGGAGAAATATTTTCCTGTGACAAATCTCAAGCAGTTAAGCTCCAGAGAGTTTCACAGTACAGGCAGAAGCTTTGTACATTTTCTATATGAATATGTATTTAATTATGGCTCCAATGCAGAACACATTAACATAAATAAAGAGGAGAAATAGAAAGCAGAAAAGGGAGGGGAAAGGTCTGGTTTTCAACCTGTCTCCCTTAGCAGCAGCACTGGCTTCTCATCATTCTAGGGAGGATGCAGAGCTGTGATTAAACATTCCAGTTTACCCATCTGCTTCCAGCAGCTAGGATCAACCTCCTCAGCCCTGGTGGTCTTGCTTACAGACTAGTACATGTAGGACCATGGTCAGATAACTAGGAACCAGCACAATAGACATACTATGCTGAAGAGGAGAGGAAAAAGGTAGTTGCTGACAGGTTTTTTGAGGCCATCTGCAGACCCACAGACCCTGAGAAGAAGAGAATTAGCCAGAGGAACCCCTCTCCCCACATTTTCAGAGCATTTACATTGGAGGAAACACTCCTTAAGGTCAGTAGAGCTTTCTTCTGACTGCAGGCATCTGCCACAGGTTCAACGTCTGAGGGCAAAGTAGATCTCTCTGCCTGACCCCAGCCCTCCAGGACTGTCATTCTGGTAGAGCTGGGACATAAGGCATTCCCTTACCTGATGCCATTCATGGACATGTCCTTACACAGTAGCTTTTCACTGTTGAATTAACCCTGCATATCTTTTGCTACCCATGGGCAAAAGAGAAAGCATGTGTCTCTATGTCTCAGCTCTCCTACTCCCATTTCTTCTCCTCCTGCCTGGGACACAGTCCTTCTCACAATGAGAATGATTTACATGGCCAAAAGATGGGGAAAAAAAACAGACAGACAAGAGTGGTGGTGCAGAAGGAAAGACTTGCCTGAAGACCCAGGCAGAAAGCTTCCCCTTCCTTTGCCTCTCCATCCTGCAGTCCCAGCATCTCTAGCAGTAGTTGAATTCTACCTCAATGCTAAAAGGCCAAGCAGAAACCAGCTGTCCCCAGTCTGTTTCTGGAAAGCACCCTCACATGATACTATGCTCAAAGCAGCCTAAACCAAATCAACTCTTTCAATGCACATGACTATTTGGCATTTCATCTGCTGTAATGGTTCCTGTCATCACTGGATTTGACAGGGTTAATACTAAAAGGACTTTTTTTCTTCTTAAAAAAAAAAAAAAAGGAGAAAGAAAGAAAAACATACTGTAGAGGGAGTAGAAAGTTTTAGCCTCTTGTGGTCAAGGCTGGCTGATCCTGGTGCCTACATTCAGGGCTGCCTCAACAAGTGCAGAGCTGTTTAATTATTGACAAAAATTAAAGTCCTCCAACCAGGCTACACTTCTTTTTAGGAAGAAAAAACAACTCTATCCAAACTGGCAGTTCTTGAAAGTTTTGCTTCTTTGTATTTTTAACATCAGTGCACATAAAGAAAACACAAGGTCCAGCCTGAACAGTAGCAATGAGTTCTTAATATTCTCTTTGCATAACCCTAACAAATCAGTGCATGATTTTAAAATGTCACTGCACATCTGTGTTTGGTGTGTGTTGCTGCAAAGTGGGGCAGGAGGAGGGGGAACATGAAGAAAAGCAGTAGAGATCCTGCAAGCTATTTATTTACCTCTCTGCTGAATAATTTCCCTGGCACGTGCTGCAAAGCAGGGATGAGCAATGAAGTCCTGCTGTGGCTGGGAGGGTGACTCTGTGGGAAGGCTCCAGGTCCTGCTGCAGCACTTGGCCCCTGAGAGAGCATTGCTCCCTGAGGGCTGGTACAGGCTGCCAGTAACCTCTGCTGCTTCACGTGCAGCAGATGTGTGTCTGTGAGATCTTGCCTTTCTGTGGGATTACAGCAGTAACAGCTAAGGTTTGCTCTGAAGGGTGCTTAGAATTAATCTTCTAATTCTTCTTTTGGTGGCAAAAGAGGAGCTCCAGGGGTTTTTCCAGTAAATCTACCGCATTTATTGCTTTAATGAGGAAGCATGGGGTCTGCTCTCTCCATACATCCCCAGATGACAATTCATAGCCCATTAAATAGCACTTTCACAGATAGTAACTGACTTTGAATGAGACCTGGCTTGCCAGAAAAGACCGAAGCTTCACACACCAAATCACCCACAGCCCTTTGGGAGGGCAATTGTTTTCGTGGTGAGTCCCTCTGGGGCTTCCCCAGCTGCTCCCACTAGCAACCTGACTTACTTCACACATGTCCCAGGCACCGAACAAACACTCAGTGGATTGAACAGAAAGTCCCATCATCTCATGGTGATAGGCCACCATGAGCCTTTCAAAATGTGAGCAGGGAGATGTCCTGGAGAAATGTGTACTGCTTGTGCCATCCAGCTCTAGGGATAAATAGAGGACAAGTCTCCATGGCTGCCAGTCTGGCACCTACTGGCACCTTTCATGGGTAATAAAATATGTTCAATGCTTTTCAAGCTTTTCTGCAAATAATCAGAACTGTTTGTTGCTATGTTGAAGGAATTTGGGGTTTTGGACACTGCTGGAATGACTAAATAGAGACCTTTCTTTCAGAAGAGCATGAAATTTAGCTGAAAAGCAGGGTTTGTGAGTTTGAAGCTGGGCAGACAAACCAGCCAGGACAAATCAGCAGGAAAAAAGGCAGGCTCTCCAAGGGGCAAGTTGCCCCAAGTGGCACAGAAGCACAAAGCTCACTGACCTTGAGCATGGTGTCTGCTCCTAAGGTGGCCCGTGTTGCTGTGTGGGAAGAAGGGGACAGAGAAGACAAATTATAGTGAGTCAGTCAGCCCCTGGCACATGTAGGAGGGTTGTTGCAACTCCCATGGGCATGCAGGAAGGGAGGGGACTGAGTGAGGGTCAGCCTGGGAGGACACATTACATTCTCAGTGAGGCAGATGGTGGTGGAATGTGAAGGAGGTGGTACTTCAAGAGATGCCAGAGAATGGACTGAGTGTAAATAGCACGGTAGGAATAGATCTATGAGTTGTCAGCACAGAAATGATAACTAAGTGTGCAACAGGATAAAGCTACCTGGAGGAGCAACAAGAGGGTCTTAGTCAATGTCCTAAGGAAGGCTGGTAATAGGGAGGAGAAAAGTGCTGAAAGAAGACAATGCAGGAACACCTAGAAAGGTAGGATGAAAATTAGGAGTGCAAAAGGCTCTGGAGAACCTTGGGAAGAAAGCTTTTCAGTGAAGGAGGAATGATCCACATCAGAAACAGGCAACAGACTGGGAAGGAGGTTTCAGAGTGTGCCAGGAATAACAACAGTGCCTCAGCTCATGTTGTGTTCCCTCTCACCCTGCAGCACCATCCTCTTCTTTACATTTCATCTGTAAACTCTTCAGGGCAGGGACCTGGCCCTCCTCCCTGTCTAGCAGTTCAAGAAATCATTTGCCATTCATACCAAGAATATTAATTGAATGAACGTGCATGCATGCTTTTAAATATGAAGGTTGATATATCCCTGAAACCACACTGTCATTGATTTACTCTCTACTGCCATACCAAGAGTTCAGCCCCCCGCTTCAGGTCCTCACCAACCTTCCCCTTTATGGAAACTGGGAGATTATGTGAGAGAAGAAAAAACACATCATGGGAGAGAAGAGGAAATTGGTTTTGCTTCATCTTTTTTTGTATCCCCAGGATCGCCTCCAACATAGGTGCAACAGTCTCAGTATAAATATTCAACCTTAAATGTGCATAAAATACACTTGTAATTCTGCAGACTTCTCTTGCTTTGCTTTTGCTCTCCTGCTGCCACCCTTTCCATTGCTGGGTATCTGACTCCAGCACCTACCATGCACCTTAGCAACCCTTAAGATCTCAATTCTTCCAGCCCCTGTCTATGCAGTAAGAACTGTGTTCAGCCCACAGTCTTTAAATACATTCCTGAATGTTTATACTCTAGTTAGCAGTGATCCAGGAAGGAATGTAAGTGTTTCTTTGTTTATCTCTAGCAGTGGCACTTAAGGCATGTACACAAGGGCTTTACTAAACAGGAGTGGGACTTAATGCACACTTAATTACTTCGTGGTCTGGGCCCAAATGTTTGCCTATATTGCAGCAATCAAGCTCTGTCCCTTGATTTCCTGTCTGCAGTGCAGGGATAAAGAGAGCAGATGATGATGTGTGGTGGAGACTCCATTGGCCTGACCTTGGGATTGCTGAGTAACTCACAACTGGCAAAATCCTGGATTGATTTCAGTTGGACTTTATGAGGCATGGAGCAGGAAAGACTGATTTTTTTTCTCTCCTCACTACATGGCAATGACTAGCCTAGCTATGGCTACTCATCTGGCATTCAGTATTTCTCTTGTCTGCTGGATGCCAAGTACTTTCTTTCCTAGTGCCCTGGTTTTTAACCTTTTTGAATTTGCAGACTCTACGTGTAATTTGCTAAAGAAGATGTGCCCCTCTTTAGAAATTCAGTACCCATGGGACTGTGCACACAGGACAGAATTTATGACATTACTGAAACTAGTTTTCCTTTCTTCTTTCCACAAATCTTTACAGGTCTGTGGACAGTGGACTGCCAAGTACTGCCCCTGACTCTGACAAAGGCTTTTGTCTCCTCCCAGTTTCAAGTGCCACCAATGACCATCAGTATGTGAATGCACTGTTTGGATTTAGATTAGGACAAAGCTCCTGTGAACCAACACTCCCTATCATTTTGCTTCACTGTTCAAGTGAACCTATTCTCTGCTCTCAGAAAATTCAAATTTTAACACTACAGATTTTCCACAACAGAACACTGCCTTGATAGCCATTTCACTTGTAGTCTAGGAAGCCATTAATAGCGAGCAACAAAGAGGAAAGAAGATTGCTGCCTTTTAATCTTTCATTTATTCTGTGGGTTGCTAATAATTAAATGTTATGGCCAGTTACTGTTACTTGCTAAGTTTCACAAAATCCTGTTTCTGTAACTGTATTTGAAAAAAGCAAAGGAAGCTTCATGTCTAAGGGAAAGAATCCATTTCTGAGGGTGTAGTCACAGCAATGCTAGACCAGATAGTAAAGGTTTTTAGGCACCTGCCACTCACTAAAACCAATGAAAATTAGACACTGTTAATGCCCTTCCAAATCTAGACCCTCGTGACTACAGCACTTGCTGTCAAGTGTTATGATGGTAGAAACCTGAGATGAAATTGAAGCCTCACATCTACTCAAAAGGGGCACAAGCTGTTACTCTGTAGTTGTTTTTATCTTATTTTTAAACCAGAACTGCGGGACAAGCCTTTTCTTACCATTGCCACAGTGTTAATAGAAGCCATATTTTCAGCAATGATAACAGTAAAAAAAAAAACCAAAAGTGTGGCAATACTTACCTGCTTAGTATCAAAAGCCACAGAATAAAAGGTGTAACATCTGTGACCTCAGCTGCCATTTCAGGGAGCAGACCTCTCCTTCTGCCAGCCAGCAAGAGAGGCCTCAACAGCAAATTGATGCGTACAGTAATAGCTGGAGAGTGGCCACGGACCCAAGGCAAGAGCCAGGCACTGGTCCCCAGCAGCCTAGGATATTTCTGGCTTTGCTACCAGCTGGGTGAGCACGAGCAAGCTGCTTTCAACAGTGAAGCCAGAAGTACTTTCTGGCACAAATCACCTGCTTCACAGTCTGTGAGGGGTTTGCTGTGGCTTCGCAGAGGGTTTGCATGGCAAGTGGTGCCTAAATCTCCTCTGCACTCTGCAGGCTTAGCTGGAGCAGCCTGAGCATCATGGGTCAGTCCAGAGGAGCTCAGACCTACTGGTGTTCCAGGTAAGCTGCAAAATCTGTCCCTTTTCCTTGGGTTTTGACAAGGGAGGGAAAATACAAGAGTAGCAATTGGCAGGAGGCAAACTGCTGCTGGGTGAGAGCTTTATGTCATTGTCTCTTTTAATTTTGCCATCACTAGCTATGTCAGTGAGTTTAAATATGAGCAATGGTGTTGCTCAACATTGTCAAGGGCACACAGATCCCCAGCCCGGTATCTAAATGAAATCCACTGAAAAATGACTAAACAGGCACAACCTGAGTGCAGATACAACACACACACATGCTCATGAATCATCCTATACCTATGCACAAAGGTGCAACAGCCCTCATCAGACACAGCAGAAGAAAACAATGTTTCTGAGCAATGGGGGTACAGGGCAGGGCTGGGGTGGTGGGGGGTGCTGACCCTCCATACTCTTGCCCCTTTCACAGCCTCTCTGCTGGAGCTGGCTGCAAACGCTCTGAGAGCTCCTGTACCTCCCTGTGAGAACATCTGGAAGACAAGGAGGGAAGAAAGAAACTCTCAGAACCTCAAGGTCCTGATGCAGGCACCTGCCCCTGTGGTAGTCCCCTCAGTCTGCAGGCAAACTGGAATTGCAGTCAGAGCCATTCACACAGAAGCAAGGCCACCCCAGGGGAGTGCCCCAAATTCTGCCATTTGTTTCCCTTTCTGATCTGACGGGGCAGAGACAATTTTTATTGAGCTGCTCGTAAGGCCTGTCTACTCACTGAGGCTTTTCTGAGAGCATGGATTGAGAGGTTTAGTGGATCGGGGGTAATTTAGTATCCATTTTTCACAGCATGTCCGTTCATATTAACCTGCCCTTGCAGTCTATTTCCCTTCACACCACCCCTGGTACTGGAAGGATAGGAGTGGAAGGAGCACCTTGTCTCTGACTGACTGTTCACTTGTGGGAACACAGAGCTCACAGGGCATAGGCAGGACTGTGGGGCAGGAACACCTTATTGGCACCACCGCTCCCTTTTTTCAGGGTGGGAGGATGGAGACCTGATGACATCTGTCATCCCACGTCCCAAACGCTGCTCTGCTACCCTGTGCCAGCTCCTCGCAGCCAACACAAGGAGTTATTTCTAGAAGACAGTTTAACTGTAGGAGAACCCAAGCCTCACAAACAAAGCTGTCCACCCCTCCAATCAGGAGGCATGTGAACTTGCCTCTCCTCATGCCTGGATGCTGAGGATGAGCCAAGAGGATACAGGCAGGTCCCTCACAGAGCTGCTCTGAGATCAACACTAGGTGCACCAAGTTTCCCCTTCATGAAAGCTTTCACTGCTGCACACCTGTCACTTTATATAATGGTACAAGTCTTCCCAAAAGTCATTTGAAGCAGCACCCACCTCAGAACAAGACTGGAAGCCCAGCAATTTGAATGTGATGAGCTGGCTGTCTTTTGGAAGGTCCTCCATAGCTACCTTGATGCAAAACTCACCTAGAGTTGTCACTTGAAGGGAATATCAACGATGACAAGAAGAGCTTCTACCACCACAAAAAAGGCTCAACAGAGAAAAAGTAGACCTGTTGCTAAATAGAAAAGCAATTTAGTGACACAGGGCACAGGTAAGGCTAAGGTACTCAATGGCTTCTCTATCTCAGTCTTTATCAAGATCTCCCAGGCCTCTGGGCTTAGAGGAAAACTATCAGCAAGCAGACAGTCATTGACTCAGGGATTGCCTGAGAGTTCTTGGTTCCTTCAAGTCCATGAGACCCTACAGTTGCAACCAAGACTGCCAAGAGATCTGGCCCATGTCCTTGCAAGGCCACCCTCTAACATACTCAAAAGTTGCGCAAGGGAAATTTAGGTCAGATATCAAGAAAAATTTCTTTACAGAGAGGGTGGTTAGGCATTGGAATGGGCTGCCCAAGGAGGTGATTGAGTCCCCATCCCTGGAGGTGTTTAAAAACTGAGTAGATGTGGTGCTGGGGGACATGGTTTAGGGACCCTGGCAGTGTAGGGTTAATGGTTGGACTTCATGGTCTTAAAGGTCTCTTCCAGCCAAATGATTCTGTGATTCTGTGTGACTTTGGAGATCCAAGGGTTTCCCTGAAAAATAAAGAAAGGCAAAACTGAGGCCTGCCCATACCTATAGGAAAGTCATCAGGAAAAGGGAACCTGCCTGTGGCAGGTAAGCAAGAGACAACAGGCCTAAACTGAAACAGGGGAGATTCAGACTAGAAGTGATTCAAGGAAAAATATTTCCCCATGAGGACAGCCTAGCAGTGGAGCAGGGCAGCCCAGGAGGCTGCACAGGCTCCATCCTGAGAGCTTTCCACCTCCAACTAGACACAGCCCTGAAAAGCCTGGTCTGGCCTGAGGCTGACCCTGCTCTGAGCCTCCCAGAGTCCTATCCAGTCTGAGTTATGCTGTGATATCATGCTGAGTTGAATTGGACAGCAACAGTAGGAAATTAAAAATACAGGAATCTAATCCTACTGTTGATACAAATAGCCCCAGTTCTCCAAACTGCTTTCATTCTCAGTCTACCCTGATTTATGCAGGAAGCCAGACTAGCTTCAGCCAGGGCAGCAGTACAGATCCGTCCTCACCACTCCTTTGCCAGTCTGAAGACTTGAGGCTGCTACTGTGAAGAGATATGTACAAAGCAACTGCAGAATCTGGCTGCTTCTGTAAGTAACCAGTTGCCAGCACCTCCATCCTTTTCCCAGTTCCCTTTCTTTCCCTTCCCTCTACCATTGCTGCTTCAGTAAAAACCCAAACAAGAAAGCAAGACCCTGGGACTCATCTTACAGGCTCTGTATCCCACCTCTTCCCATCCCCCTCCACCCTCTAAACCTAGAGAGATTTCTACAGGCCACAGTTCTTCTCCTGGAGGGTAACGGCAGTGGCATCCAGCAACCACAGGTTGAGCAGCCTGAAGGTACTAAAGCTCCTTTCACCCCCCTTCCTAGCTGCTACCAAGACCAAGCTCAGCTCAGCGAGCCATCAGGAATAGGAACGTCACCACAAGCAGCCCTGGCCAGAGAGAAAATTTTGAGGGAGGGCTACAAAAATCTCATGTTTGGAAAAGATGCTTGAACTCCCCTCCTGAATGGTCATGGAAGCTATTTTCATCTTCAGCTGCTGCAGGTTTGTTCCTGGGATGGTGGCTGCACTGAGTGGCTGACACAGACCTGAGAATCAATCAAAAGTAATTGAAACAGAAGAGGCTCAGCAATCAACCTATTAGGTTGCTGGAGACAGAAAAATGCCGCTATGAGGAGCCAGAGAAAGGGGAACCGACTTCCCTTCTGAAAACTTAATGTGAGGAAGAAGCTTCAACTATGGCATCTTTTCATACAAGAATGAAAATCTGTGAAATTCTCTTTCTGTGTCTTTTTGTTCCCTTTAAAGGGAAGGGGAGAAAGAAACCATTAAACACTTAGCTGTAAAAAATGCCATCTTGTTCTCTTTTC